>BRZM01001569.1:89546-99835 GCA_033238685.1 Lates japonicus
TGTGTGTGTGTGAGACAGAAAGTATGTGAGTGTAGATCTCTCACACAAAGTAAATGTATGTTAGTGTCATATCTACTTAAAGGTTTGTACCAAAGGAAGTTTAGTGACAATAAACTGTGACTTCTGTTACAACTATCCTCATGTACAGATGATTTATAGACACAGTGTTTATTCTTTTCTCATATCGTTGTCATGATAAAAATCAATTTCACATGTTTAAGTTAATATACTCAAATATTTGCTGCTCAAGACCAATATATTTTATAAATGTTGTTGTTACCAGAACTTTCTACAGGTAAACGCATAAAATACCTCTAAGAATTGATGTTTTTTTAAAAGTTTCATCCCTCCTTTCTCCTTCTCCTCTTCTTCATCTCATTTAAAAACATGAGAATCCCCAAAAATGAAGATGCTGTCACCCCAAGATCAGGAATTCTCTGTGCTTCATAATAGGGAAGTACACTTTAAAAACCTGCATACATTTTATTGTTACAATAAAACAACTTTTACTTTGCAAAAACTTAGATCACAGGACTTAATCTGATAGTGATTTGGGTCCTGACTAAGTTTGGGTGTCTGCATACTTTTGGCCACATGGTGTGAGCCTACAGACAGTGACTTCCTCATATTGTAAAGGATCTCTGGCGCCACTCTCTGGTGAGAAATAGAAACATGTTGGCATTGTGGTTGAAATAAAAGAGAGTTGCAACTGGTCAATCCCCCAGGCAACAGTTGCTGCCTGTGTCTCTTGTAGCTACTTAAAATTGTCCACAGTGCTCTGGTAAACTCCCTCATTAGTATCATTCTCATAAAGGATCTAAGATTGTGAGGACACTCAGCTCACTGCTGATTTACTCAAGGCCAAATACTGCTGAGCTTTCATTAGTTACCACAGCAAGAAGGCTCTGGATTTGAACCCAGGTTCGCCCATAACATGACTGTGGTGACGTGAGCTTGTGATTTGGTTTGTCTCTAAGTTAGAGGTCGTAACTCCAGCAACACTTGTAGTTTATAGAACAACTTTATTGTTGGCGCTTTCCACCTTGTGTTCCTCATCAAAGTCATCATAAAATATCCTACAGATGATGTTTAAATAAGGGAGCTATAAAACAGAAAAAATAAACAAAACAACCAATCACATGCATCCACAAACACATCAGCCAATGGGGCTCTCATAAGGATGGACTGGGTTTATGGTCATGTGACTTCAGCCTTCATTAGCTACCACTAACCAATACATACTTAAAACACTAAAAACAAAAATATAATTCTTATTCAAAATATGTTAAACTATACAAATATAGTGAACAGAAAGCTATATCCAGTTAAATGACCCAAAAAAAAATCTTCACTCTGCCCATGAGGTGACACAGTATTACAGTCTGTTCACCTCTAGATGGCGCCTCAACTCTCTCAATGACTTCATGTCACTTAGAGCTGATACTGTGAATGGTGATCTGGTTTATGGTCATGTGACTTCAGGCCAATCGCTGTACATCCTTCATTAGTTACCACAAACCAATAAACAGAAAAACACTTAAAACACTAAAAACTAAATTATAATTCTCACTAAAAATATCAAAACATACATGGAAATAATTCTGCAACTACAACTACAGTTACAGTAAATCAGAAAAACATATGGACATAAGTAAAAAATGAACAGAGAGCAATAGTCAGAGAAATGACAAAACAAAAAAACAATAATTAATTTTAAAGAATCCTCACTCTGTCAAGTGTTAAGAGTACAGTTAACATTCAGTGTCTGTTTCCCTTTTTTCACACTGTTCACCTCTAGATGGCGTCTCAACTCTCACACTGACTTCATGTCAAGATTCAGACCCTGTGTCCACTGTAATGGACATCAGTTATCAGCCAGTTATAATGTATTGATTTAACATTTTGTAACTGTGTTGTCATTTTACCAAAACTAAGGCAAGAAAAGAAACAATATGAGAAACTATTAAGATCATCTTTATCATAACTCTTAACATTTTAAATCTATGAGCTAAACAATCATGTAGTTGTTATAAAAATATCCTGCTATATTTAATAAGTGACATGTTATTTGTTTGGTTACTTGATGGTAGCATAGAGGTTGCTGGGATCAATGGAGGCTCCAGCAGAAGAGGAGGAGGCTTTGAGTGTTGTTGGTCATTGCACCACCTTCACCATCATCAGCCTAGAGGAAATATACAACATAAACTTAACAACATCAGCCAGGAGTTCAGGAAGTCCTGATGTTTGGAGATTCATCAATTGAAATAACCAGCTTTATCTGCTGACTGGGGATTACTAAAATATTTGAAGTTGATGTTGGTCTGATGGTATACAAATGCAGTGAGGAACACAAAACAAAATATCAAAATCATCTGTATAGTCAAATCAGACAGCTGACCCGAGCGAGATTTTATCTCTTGTAGCTGATGGAGCGAGGGAAAGACCACGCTAGCATCAAATGGCATAGTGAAGACAACATAACGGATCAGGACTAATGCTGAACTAATAATTAGTTCAGTAACCAACTAACAGTTAATAAATGAGAAAACAAAGATCAAAGCCTACTTCCATTTTTAAACTATAACTGTATTAACATTTGATCATTTAGATTTAAAACTCACCATGTTTCCATCCGGCCTGTGTCGGCCCTCTGAAAGAAAAAGAGTTGAGTTTAATATGAAAGTTTATTTTTCATCAAATGTTTCACCTGCAAATGTTCTCACCTTCAGTTTTTCCATCTGACATAACAACAGATATTATGAGTGCTGCTAAACCCCTCCAGTTGATAATGATGAGAAACTTAGATAAAAATAGTCAGTGGTATTGGGTGATGATGAGCTGTTTATGATCATGTTCATTTACTGTTCCTGTAACTGTAAGGGTTTTAACTGACAAACATCAAAAATGTCTAAGTTACATTGGGGCCAGAAATATTTTTCCTGTATATATATATGAGAGAGAGAGAGAGAGAGAGAGAGAGACATTACCAGGTTGTGATTGTTGTTTGCAGATGTTGTATGTTTTTCCATCTTGGTTTGATTAAGTTGTGTTCCTACCCACCTCCATCCCTCACCTGGAACAAATACAATGAACAGTGAGAAAACACCTCATGTTAAAATGTGACAAAGTAAACTTCAAATCCTGAAATAAAGAAAGTTCTGTGTGATTTATTCGTTGAAACAGATTCAAATAGCCTACTCATTCTCACCTGTTTTCCTCACCTGAGGTCTGAGAGCTGAAGTTAACTGTTTAATTTTCCAGAGTCAATACTGTCACTTAATTTCAACAACTCCATCATAGTTTTCTGCGATAAAGATAATATAATGCTGATAATACTGTGAAGAGGATTACAACTGTTTACCACTGATGGTGGAGTGCGAACGAGAGAATATCTCACCCATGTAGCCTAAAAGAGAGAGAGAGAGAGAGATATAGAGAGAGAGATGTCTATCTACCTTGTGGTTTTGTTAAATAACGCTTGTGGAGGTTTTTATTTGTCCCTTCTGATGTTCTCTCTCATGGTTGCTGCTGTGGCTGTTGCTGTTAAGTGTTGCTGTAGTAGTAGTAGGCAGTAGTAGTAGTAGTAGCAGTAGTTGCTGTTGCTGTTGACCATCTGGAACAACAAGTCAACAAACTGTTCAGTGAAAAACACACTTCATGTTTAACATCTGCAAATAAACAATAGTGACAAAATAATGGTTCAATATCTAAACTTCACATCTGTCAAATGAACAATGATGTGTGTAATTATAAGGCTGTCAGTTTGAAATGACGAAATAGCCTTATCATATTCCCTCACCTGTTTTCCTTTTGGAGGTCTGAAGGTTGAAGTTAAACACCTGAACCATATTAATGTCAATATTCGTCACTTTACACTGCAACAATTTGTAATACCGATCAGTCAGGAGATATTTTAATGTTCACAGAGGCTGAACAGGAATGATGTGATGTCTCCATTACTGTGAAATCATCCTTCAGCCACTCTACTGTGTATCTACAGTCTCCATATGTCAACACAGAGCAGGTCAAGATGATCTTATCATCGTCCTCATGTTCAGTCTCTGGTGAAGATGGAGATATTGTGAGAGAAAGACAAGAGTAAAATGAACTTCATCACTGTAATCAGAATTATTGTAATGTTTCAGTATTTTGTTCTAACAAGACAGTTTGAGCTGAAAACATTATGATGGAAATACTCACTGGTAACAACAGACAGTTCAACATCTGTATCTGGACCTTGTTGTCGTCTGATCTGTCAAACTGTCTGCAGTGTAACGACCAACATCCTCAGCTGTGACCTTCTTTATAACCAGAGAACAGTTCTCTGTAACACTCAGTCTGTCTGATTTAGATTTGGCTGCTCTGTGAATCTTCCCAAGTTCAAACAGAGTTACGCTTGATCTGCTTCTTGAATCAGTGAAGATCCAGGTAAAACTGTCACATTTATCCTGATCATCTATCACATTTTGACAAGGTAAAGTGACTTCATCTCCAACTCTGACAATGACGACTGAAGGGTTTTGTCCATTTGCTGCTGTTGACAAAGAGAGAAATATGAAAAATGAATTGAAATAAAAATATGACTTAATGTGACAGTAATTTTAGATACAATAGAAATTTACAAATGTGTCTCGTCCTTGGTTTCAAAGAGTCCATTAAACTCACTCACAGTCTAGACTGTCTCATTAAACAAGACAATACATAATAAAGTACCATGAGTAATATCAATGCAGTTGAGGATGTTGATTTAATGTGTGTTCCATGTGTCCTTACCTGTAAACTGAAGCACCAGGATCAGAAATAAAGACATTTGAATCCATCTGAATCCAGCCATCATGTTTCTCTGTCTCTCTCCTACTTTGTCAGTCTCTTGTTCTCAGACTCTCAACTGTCAAAGTCTGTGAGGTGGTTTATTCTTAAAGATGAATTCAGCCTCTACTTCCTGTGATGAGTGACGTGTCACTTCCTCATGGAGACTTCATGGTGTTTGCTGTTTTTGTCAGGTATTAGCTTGTAATCTCTTGTACAAATCAAAACATAGATTATGATTTAAAAAAAACCCTTTCAGGTCAAAATGTAAAATCAGCTGCTACACAGACTGAACTGCCTTAAACACCACTATTTATTAATATCACCACCACTAATGCACAACACTGCACCAGCAAACCAACAGGTTCACACTGTGTCTGGTCTCATGGTCTATTTGCAGCATGTTAAACACATGTCCTGTTGTTCACAGCAAGCAACAAGCGTTGCTCCCGATGCCACCCACCCATTTGTTTCACGAACACCGTCTGCTCAAGCCATGCAGCAACGCTAGATCTGCCATGAAAAGAAGAAAGGGCTGTGGGGAGTTGAATGTGTAAATAACTGTCTGCACCAGTGCAGCTCTTCTTTTCCAAGCAGTGTTTATCAGAAAACACAGGATTCATGGTGTTTTATACATGAATATTGAAGAAGAGAGTCAACCCTCGTCCTCCTGAATTTGACTCTTCATGTTCATGAGTAACATGGTGATACCAGCAGCGAAAAGATCATAGATAAGATATTTTACTGTCTGAGACCGTTGGTTCCTCATTGTGTCTCTGAGGTCATGTGTTTTTGAGAACTGAGGGGAGGTGTTTTATGAGAATATGATTTATAGTAGTAGAGAGAGATCTGGAGGTGTTACCCCAATGACCAAATATACATCAGAAACACAAAGTGTTCCTCCACCGCATACCACCAATTTCCTGGAGTGTGAGCACGTTCCCACACTTACCTTTAAATCTATGTCGAGTAGCCTGTTCATGTTGACGGAAATGGTTTGTTATGAGGAGCTTATAAAATTATCTATATATATATATATGTTTAGACGAATGTCAGAGCCCAGTGCAAACAGAGCTGTCTCAACCCAACAACAGAGGAAGAGGGAGAGAACAGGAAGTGGGAGAGCTGAGCAGAGACGAGTCTGTAGTGTGGTTCCGAGGTCTAGTGTTGTGATCTGTGTTTGATGAGAGAGAGAGAGAGAGAGAGAGAGAGAGAGAGAGAGAGAAACACAGTTAAACCTCAGCTGTCCTCAATAACAGAGCAGAGAGCTTTAGCAGTCACCACTGGAGACAAAGATTCATCAACATTATTGATGAGTGAGTAGAATCTATAATCCACTCACCTCACCAATGCACTCAACACTGACAGCAGCTCCTTCAAACACCTTCTACCTGATTCTTCCTGCTTTTTAGTTGCCCAGTTGCAGAGGGAAGAAACTGTTCTTGTGCCGTGAGGTCTTGCTTTGATGATACGCAGCCTGCCAGAAGGAGTCCTGGGCAGTTTAGACTAGGATGGGAGGATCGGGCCATGATCTTCTGCCTGAGGGTCCTGAAGGTGCAGGTCCTGGAGAGAAGGTGTTACAGCCGATCTTTCCTAGCAGATCAGATGACACGCTTGCAGTCTGCCTCTGTCCCTGCAGTAGCAGGTACCTGATGGTGATGGAGGAGGCAGATGGACCCACGATGGAGGTGCATTGTCCTTGCAGGTTGAACTTTCAACTGCCGCAGGAAGTACATCCTCTGCTGGGCCTTCTTGATCAGGAGCTGATGTTTAGCTCTCCTTGAATTTCTTGAGGTCCTGGGTGATGATGGTCCCAGGAGCTGGAAGGACTCCACAGTTCTGACTGGGGAGTCACACTGGTGATGATGGGGAGGTGAAGCTGTGTTCTTCCTGTCGACAACTATCTCCACTGTCTCACAGCTAGCCCAGGTTGTTTTCACTGCACCATGACCAGCTGGTCAATTCCTCTCAGGCGGACTCATCCCCGCCCAGAGATGAGTCCAATGAGGGTGGTGTCGCCAGCAAACTTCCAGAGCTTGGACAGACCGGTGACTGGAGGCAGCTAAAAAGGGTGAAGAAGTCAGAGGGGAGACAACAGCTTGAGAGGAACCAGTGCTGATGGTCCGAGAGTCAGAGATGGGAAGCTCTTAGTTTCACATGCTGCCTCCTGTCCGACAGGAAGTCTGTGATCCACCTGCAGATGGAGTCAGGCACGCTCAGCTGGGAGAGCTTGTCCTGTAGCAGTGCTGGAATGATGGTGTTAAAGGCGGAGCTGAAGTCCACAAACAGGATCCTGGCGAAGGTTCCTGGGGAGTCCAGGTGCTGCAGGATGAAGTGGAGGACCATGTTGACTGCATCATCTACAGACCTGTTGGCTCTGTAGGCAAACTGGAGGGGATCCAGGAGTGGGTCAGTGATGGATTTGAGGTGGGACAGCACAAGGCGCTCAAATGACTTCATTACCAGAGAGGTCAGGGCAACGGGTCTGTAGTCATTAAGTCCTGTGATCCTTGGTTTTTTGATGACAGGGATGATGGTGGAGGCCTTGAAGCAGGCTGGCACGTGGCATGTCTCCAGTGAGGTGTTAAAGATGTCCGTGAACACTGGAGACAGCTGATCAGCACAGTGCTTCAGGGTGGATGGAGAGACAGAGTCTGGCCCGGCTGCCTTGTGGGGGTTCTGTCTCTTAAAGAGTCTGTTCACGTCTCTCTCCAGGATGGAGAGATCGTTGTGGTGGGGGCGGAGGGGGTGTGCAGCTTTGGAGAGGCCCTGACCTCTGCTGTGCTGGGGGAGGGTGAGAGGCTGATGTAGTGGGGCTGGTGGATGGTGTCATGGGGGATGGTGTCAGGACTGTTGCACTGTCTTTCAAAGACACCTCGGCAGTAGAACTCATCCAGGCTGTTGGCCAGGCGTGAGTCGTTCGTGGAGTAGGGGACTTTGGGCTTGCAGTTCGTGATCTGTCTGAGCCCTCTCCAGACAGAAGCAGAGTCACCTGCTGAGAACTGGTGTTGTAGTTTCTCAGAGTACAGGCGTTTGGCTTCTTTCACCGCCTTGCTGAACCTGTACTTTGACTCCCTCAACCTGTCTCTGTCCCCACTCCTTTCCATTCCTCCTTCTCCAGCCTCAGCTGTCTGAGTTTGGCTGTGAACCAGGGTTTGTCATTGTTGTAACTCACCCTGGTGCGTGTTGGTATACAGCAGTCCTCACAGAAGCTGATGTATGAGGTCACAACCTCTGTATACTCATCCAGTCTGTGCAGTCCAAGCACGCCTGGATATCCTCCACAGCCCCACTGGTCCACTTCTTTGATGTCCTCACAACAGGTTTAGAGAGTTTTAATTTCTGCCTGTATGCAGGAATCAGGTGGACCATGACGTGGTCAGAGTGGCCCAGTGCAGCGTGGGGGGCGGCATGAAAAGCGTTGCTTACCGTGGTGTAACAGTGATCCAGAATGTGCCGATTCTCTCGTCTAACATCAGTTGCTCCTCAATCAGAGCTGTTGACAGCCAGCGCCCCCTGCTGGATCCTCCACTGCACATCACCTGATCTCTTGTTTAACAGCAGCTGCTCCTCAATCAGAGCCTCCTCCAGAGGCCAAAACAGAGAGTGAAGATGCAGGTTCCAGTCTGTTCCATTTAAAAAGAGTCAATGTTCTAAAAAGTCTCTGATAAAATGGAGGCAAGTCTCACATTTAATTATAAAACTACAGTTCATTAAAAACAAAGATACATCTAAACCAGGTGGTGTCGTCAGCAAACTTCAGGAGTTTGACAGACTGGTGACTGGAGGTGCAGCTGCTGGTGTACAGGGTGAAGAATAGAGGGGAGACAACACAGCCTTGAGGGGAGCCGGTGCTGATGGTCCGAGAGTCAAAGATGTGTTTTCCCAGCTTCACATGCTGCCTCCTGTCCGACAGGAAGTCTGTGATCCACCTGCAGATGGAGTCAGGCACGCTCAGCTGGGAGAGCTTGTCCTGTAGCAGTGCTGGAATGATGGTGTTAAAGGGCCACCTTCCACTCAGTCTGTCTCTGTGTCTCCTCTCCTCCCTCAGTTTTATCAGTAGAGGAGACTCTCAGGACAGACTCCAGACTAAGGGATCTCTCCCTATTAATCACAACACTGCTCTCAACCACTGGTCTTTCTACCTATCATCCACCAAAATCACAACGGACTCTGTTCATCCAGCTGACTTAACGCTGCCATAACCAACAACCTCTGTACTGCCACACCAACAGTCCTCCACTGAGAAGAGAAAGCAGGAGATCTAACAATTACGTTTTTATCGCATCTGGTTCCATAAAACATCTTGGACCGACCTATAAACACACACAAACTCCCAAGACCCTAAACCCCCATATACACACCACTACCAGTAAAACACCACACACTATTTACAAATACCAGTAAAAAAGGAAACACACTCATGATCATCATCAGTCACTCTCCCATTCAGAGAGAGAGAGAGAGAAAATAATAATAATAATAATAATAGTGATAATAATAAATTCCATTTATAAGACCTTCTATAATCATGACACTAACATTCAATAATCAATAAACAACAGCAACAACAATGATAACCAGATACAAATGTAGGATGGTGAAGCTGCAGTAAGAATGGTTACAGGAGCATACGTGCAGATCTTTAAACAGATGAGCTGAGTCTGACGGAAACAGAAGAGTCGATGCTCAGAGAGCTGGTAGCAGAGAGTTCCAGAGCTGGGGAGCAGAGCAGCTGAAAGCTCTGTGGTGCTGAGGCAGGCAGAGGGCACAATGAGGTGGATGGAGGAGGAAGATCTGAGGGAGCAGGATGGGGTGGTGATGTGAAGGAGGTCAGACAGATATGGAGGGGCAAGGTTGTGGATGGAGGAGTTTGAATTCAATTCATTGTTTAACCGGGAGCCAGTGGAGTTGCTGTAGGATGGGGGTGATGTGATGGTATGAGGGGGTTGTGGAGGGACTTTTGAAGGAGGCCAAAGAGGAGAGAGTTGCAGTAATGAGGGGGGTGAGGGAGGGGTGGAGTCGATTAATGTCGCATAGATGGAAGTATGTGAATCAGGTGATGTTATTGATGTGGGATTGGAATGATAGTGTGATGTCGAGGATGACACCCAGACTCTTAACTTGGGGGGAATGGGAAACTGGGGAGCTGTCAGCTTTGGATAGAGTGGATTTGGTGCCAATAAGAAGGATTTCAGTTTTATCACTGTTTAATTTTAGAAAACAACAACACACATGATAAAATTGAATATAAAAACTTTATTTGCAAATGTTATCATCAGCCATAACAAAGAGAAAATTATTACAGATTTCATTAAGACTCAAAGTCTGTTAAAGCCAAATACATACACATACAACACCCATAAGGACACACATGTTAACACCAGTGCTTAACTAAGTCAACTGCAATGTTCTCCTCTGTACATTGAGTGTCACTGTTGCAGCTTCTACTCACAGCTAAACTTTGCATCTGGAATTTA
>BRZM01001570.1:0-35181 GCA_033238685.1 Lates japonicus
GAGCTTTGAAGTGGCAGGTGTGCCATCTACATGTCACACATACACACATGCATGCGCATGCGCATGCGCGCGCACACACACACACACACACACACACACACACACACACACACACACCATGCTGGCGAGTGACAGAGAAAGAGAGAGAGAGATAGGCCTTTGTTGGTGAGTAAAAAGAGCAAACACATTGTCGTTTTGGTGTTCAGGGACTGTTTTTGATACAGCATAATCAGATTCATACATCTTACGTTACAGGGGCTTTAATGAACAAAGGAACAGGCTTAAAACCCACATAGTTGTCAGGCAGAAGTCATCCGGGATGAGCAATGACTTCACTCAAGTCTCACTAGTCGTGTGAAAGACCTGATCTAACACGATTTCCCCTCGCAGTAGCACATCAGACTCGCATTTCCAACAAAAAGATGGGATTTACACACATGCACGCACACCCACACACATGCAAAAATGCCTTGAATTTATGTGCAACTGAGCCAAAGCCACAGTAGAATAAGTCAAAGAATAACAGAAAAGTCATTGTCAGTTGCCTGGTGTGACTATTCCACACAGGCTCATATACATAAGCGAACATGTCTTGTTTTCTGGGAATGCAATGAGCCGGAAAGTTTGACAAAACTACAGGGCTAAACAGAACTATTTTCTCCTTCTCTGGGGATACATAAATGTGATCCCCAAAAAGCTAACATGTAGATTTTTCCAACAGCACATGCCGTGTTTTAATCCCCAGTTTATGTTTCATTGCAGGGACACAGGAAGGCAAAAATAACACCGTCGATATACTTCACTTCAGAGGATATTAATTGTCATAGGACCATTATAAGTAATAAACCTGCATTTAAACCCTACTGAAATAAAAGTACAGAATAATTATCAACTAAATGAACTTAAAGTATATAAAAACTACTCATCCTGCAGAAAAACATCCCCTGTGACTAATATATTATATTATTAGCTTGTTAACACTTAAACAGTGACACTTTTTGGAATATTATCCAATCAATTGTTTTTTATTATCTCAGATGTAATTATCTGCAATATAAATGAGGGCTAAAACTGTTATATTTCCCTCTGAAATGTATTGGAGTACAATTATTGGGATGCCCATTAGTTGTTGCCAAAAATGCACAAACTTCTCATACAGTTTTTGCATGCCTGTTTTCAAGAATGGCCTCTTTAGCTGCCTACTGAAACATATAAACATGTCAAACTGTTCCAGTGAGATATGTCTCTATACATCACTGTCTTTTACCATAGCATTGCTGTTTGCCTGAAGTACTGTATGGTCACCCCTCCCCACCTGCCATGTTAGATATAATATTTAAAAAGAAAATGAAGAATATTGTTGTTTCAATGTTATTCTGTTTCTTAACAAAGTTAATAAACTCTATTGGAATCTGTTGTCAACCTTCAGCCAACAGTGAAGTGCTAATTGTGCTGCTCTATTCTGCACTGACTGAAAGCTTTTCCAGCTCCTTTTTTTGGCAGAACTTGACCAGATTATTGAGAAGTGATAAAGTTGCATATCAAAATTGTAGAGTAAATGTACTATGTTACTTTCCATTATTGTTTATGAACCACCGTCAGGTCATATGACAAATGATGACTTAGAAATAGTGATATAAGGTTACAGGGAAGCCCTGATTCTCAACACACACACAACACGCACACACAGAAAACACTCTGAGACAGAGATCCTGGTTTAAAAATAACCACTGTCTAATTAGTTTTCTGCTCTGCTTTGTGTGTGTGTGTGCGTGCACGTGTGTAAGGGCAGGATGGGGCTGCAGCGACAGAGTAATTAAGAGAAACAAGTCTTTGATCTTAATGAGGTTTTTCTACTCTCGTCAGGGAGTGAGGGGATGTGTGGGTGTGTGCGTGTTCATACTTTCTTTAAAAAAAATAAATAAATAAAAGTCCCCCAAAATAACCCCCTCTGAAATGAAAAGTAAACTCCAATTCTATGCAAAACAGCAGGGAAGTTTTATCTGTCTGCTCTGGTGACTTTCTGCCTATTTTTTTTTTCCAGACTCAGTGTCACTTCTTTGAAATAACAGATTTAGGTCATTCTTGGAGGAAAAAAAACTTCCATCAGTTTTTCTTCTCAACTTCATGACTAATTGACTGAAAGATCATTTGAATGCTGAACAGTGGCGGCAGGCGTCCACTCCATTCAGCGGTGAGATTGATGCATCTAAACAACACTAACAAACATGGCCTGCAATCACTCTGGGGGGGGGGGTGCTCTACTGAGAACATCATTACTGACTCTGTGTTGTCTGCTAAATCAAAGTAGCTTCCTTGCCTTTGATAAAAGTGCCTAGTGCCGACCAGGGTGGGAGTTTGCCGCTGGGTTACCCAGATGAAAATCGTCCAGTGGTACGCCAAGTTGTGGCTGGCTGGTGTGACTGAACAGAAACAAAAAATGTAATTTAAACACAGGGAAGGGTTTTATGTCATGGACGGACTGAACTGCTTTTTGAAGCCAGATGATTTGTGATGTTCAAATCAAACAGAATAGAACAAGAGTGGAAATGTACTGCACAATACTATCAAACTGAATAAAATATGACTGTATAGTGGAACTGAACTGAGCATAATTAGTTCAAGTTCAGTATCATTTATTTACAAAGCCCTGTGTCAGAACACAGCCTCAGAGGACTTAAAGTACAGAGACAGAAAGAGGTTTTGTACGTCCAGCTAATCAATGATCAATCACAGGGGAGAAAAAAATGATGCAATACAGTGACAGCAGGGGCCAAAACAACACAGGACAAAGAATGGTATGTTTAGGAGACATACCAACAAGTTCTCCACATTAAACAGTAAAAATATTATACATATTTGTCCAGACAGACGCATGGAAGATTTTCTGATGGAGACATAATTAGCCTTAGACACAAATGGTCTTGGTAATACCATAGTTTGGTTTAAAATGGCTACTTTGCCAAGGCTGGGGGAGCTTTGTTGTCATTGTGACAATAATAAACACAACACTTGATTAAGGTTACACAATGATTGTTATCACTGATGCTGCTGTTTTTCCTGGGAGAAGAGTCCTGACACATACAGTAAGAGGTCTTGTGTAACCTCAGATAATCGATGTGTGTGATGGAAAATGTCCAAGAAAACCTTGCTAAACCTGGGCTTAAATGGTCCTATTTAACTGCAGGAACTCTTCCAAGAACCATTTAAGGTACTTGACTGCTGGAATCCAGATGATATTTACTAATTTACTTTGTGTCCTGGTGCTTTCTGACAGCCAGGAAAATATCAGGGTTGAATTTATTTCACGCTCTTTAGTTTAGTTTTGAAGCAACAACAAAACAAAACACGTAAAGAAAGCAACATGAACATGGTATAGTATATAGTAATAGTGGTAGTTAATCATGTTACACTGATAAAGTGGGTGGATGTACATAAAGCCAAACATGCAGGATTGAAAGGCGTGCAGCATGACGGACCAGAATGTTGTTATCAATAAGTGCCAACTGTTTTGTTCCACTCCTGTCACACTGCAGAACATGAGATGCTTGGAGTTTTCTATTCTGTGCATTAAAAACAAGCCTCATGATGACTTCAGTATTCAGACTTTTCATAGAAATTGGTTCATGGGACTTGAGATTGAGGTATTTCTGGTGATATACCGACAGTGAGGGTTGTGAAGACTAGTCTAGAAAATGGTAGATAAAGGTTGGTGCAATCAGAGAGGGTGAGTGAGAGTATTATTGCTGCTTTGTAGAGAGGCATGTTCTGGCATTTTCAGTCTCTTTTACACCTCTGCATGATTCCTTTCCATAATCCTTTCAAAAAGCTTCATCACGTGATGGTAAAATACAAAAACCAAATCCATTACTCTGCATTTGTTATCTGTAATTGTCTCATTGTATGAATAAATTTCATCTTCATAGGATTGTACAAAACTTTTTGTTCCTGATTTCCTGGTGCTCCTAGTCCCTCTTCAGATTAGTTTAAAAACAGGGTCCAAAAGAATGATTTCCCACTAGAGTGCCTGAGTGTGTAAGTGCATAGATAAAACAGTAAAATGGACAGTATTACAGACAAGGCCACTGAGATAAAAAGGTATACTACTGTACTAATATGATGTGGTGGAGAGAGATATGGGACTTTGGCCCGTTCCACAGTCCACATTAGCAAGGGCAGCAGGCACGTCCACTGCTGTGTAGCTGTGTAGAAACACGGCATCAGGCCAGCATGTGAGAGAGAGAGAGGGGGAAGATAAACAGACAGCCACACACACAGCATGATGCTGAGTATGACTCACACCCTGACTCACATCATTGTTTGGCCATGTACAAATTCCTGTAGAGAGGCGGCAACCAGGAGGAAGCTATTCACCTGCAGCCAGCAGCAGGTTTCGGTGTTCATGATGTTTAAATTAAGGCAGGAGAAAACACTGTACAGCTGAGGAGAGAGATGCTGCTAGTGTCTATAGTATACACAACATTAAAACCACTGACAGGTGAAGTGAATAACATTAATCATCTCTTTACAATACAATGTTCTGCTGGGAAACCTTGGGGCCTGGTATTCATCTGGATGTTACTTTGATACATGCCACCCATGTAGACTAAGTACACCTCCCCATGGCAAACACACTCCCCAATGGCAGGAGACCACCACACCACAAAAACCGCTCAGGAATGACTCAAGGAACACGACACAGAGCCCAAGGTGCTGACCTGGCCTCCAAATACCCCAGATCCAAATATGACTGAACATTTGTGGGATGCACCAGAACAAGCCAGATGTTGGAGGCCCCACCCTGCAACCCACAGAACCAAAAGGATTCGCTGCCAATATTCGAGTGCCAGACACCACAGGACACCCTTTATATAAGGTAATACTATAGATAAATACTTAAAGTGGCTGTAATCTATATTTTTATAATGCCAGTGTATGAGATGACAATGTGAAAACAATGTGACTACCTGAAAGGGGTTGCTTGTATTGATGAACCTACAGAGAATTATCACCTGAATCTGTAGCTCTCCTCAGCTTTACAGAGCTTACTGGGGAGTTTCAGCTCATTTTTCAGCTGTCTGGCTGACAGCTTTACTGTTTTGAGTTACTCTCACTGTTCTCATAGCACAGTTTTTGGCTGCAGCGGGTGGCTGTTATTGGTGAAAAAGAGCTAAAAAGCCACTGTATGCCCCATCTACTCAGCACCAAACAGGCAGACACAATTACAGACTAGGAAGTGAACATAGTGGAACTTTTAGCAACTTAACAACCAGATATTTCCCATTGATTTTGGTGGAGACCAAAAACTGAGCTAAAATGGGAGTCAGTCACCACTCCAAGTGAATGCTAATGTTGCTCTGTCACTGATGGATGTGTAATGATATATTAAAGTTCAGTTGTTGTTCACAGCTTGTTTCCACTCTGACAAATTGCAAAAAACAGCTATTTCAGGTTTAAACTCTTCTAAATTCCAAATTTACACAAGTCAGAGATATTTTAGGGAAATGCTCTGCTACTGCTGATTTCTTCTGAATTCCAGCTTTAAGAATTCATTTATGTGATGCAATGTTAACAGAAACAACAATCTATCTTGAAAATAGATTGTTGAAAAAGGAAATTCCTGCAGGCACAGTTTTGAGACATAAAATAGGTCTGGATGGGATGGGAGAGTTTTCTGTCTTTCTCAGAACTACACTAGGACACACAATCTGATTGTACTCTGCATTATGAAGCAATTGATGCTCAGGGAAGTACACACACACACACACACACACACACACACACACACACACACACAAACTAATTTCGCAAACTTGCTAAACACATTAAGATACTTTGTGAAATGCTGAGATGTCACTGGGTAAATGAACAAATGTTTCTCACTTCCTGAAAACTTGACCTTTTTAGAGCGCAGTCTGTTTTCTGTTTGTGGGACACAGACGATAGGTGTCTTAATCAAACTGGAGCGTTTGGTCCAGGCCGCAACTGACAGCTTCAGACAGTTTCTCATTACTGAGCTGGCATTTAGCATTTAGTCATTTTAACATTCAGTTCCACTCTTGTCTGCTGACTCAGAGCACAGTCTGTACCCTGCTACTCCAAAACACTCAAACACACTCCACAGTGGGACATTAACAAGGTCTGAAAACACTTAATGGAATGGTTAAAGTTGCTTAATAGACTGATAAGGAGTGATAAAACAGAATTACACACAGATATAAAGACAGGGTGACAAAGTGATTGGGTTTTTTTGCTTGGTTTGTTCATTTTTGTGGTTCATTTGTTTAGTTAATTTACTGTGTTGTTGGCCTGTGGCTCTCAGTTTTTAGTATTCATACATGCACACTCACACTTACTGCCTTTTACTGTTGTGAAAATTTTCATTATAGTCCTCTCATAACCCCGCATTCACACTGCAAGCAACATGATCAACAAGTCACTGGAAAACTATTCATTTCCTGTGGCGCTGAGTAACCAAACTTGGCTGGTGTGTGGATAATAAACAAACTTGTCAAACTTGCCAAATGAAAAGTTGGCCACAGCTGAACTTCTGTGAATCAGTGGACCGTCAACAGCCAATCAAATTCTCACACTTCTTTGTGCCCCCATCACTGTGATTTTGTTTCATGAACAATGGTTTGTGCAGAATGGACAAGAAGCTGATTACAACCATTCAGAGCCTCCCAGTTCTCTACTTCTCAGGTGATTTGAAAGGCTACAGGATTAAAATGATAGTTGGAGTAAGGCTGCGTCAGTCAAAACAACAGCTTCAAAATCATTTTGATGGTGCACTGACTTGTAATAGGGAAGATTGTGGCTCTTTCATTCCCACTCTGCACCCCAAATGCATCCTCTTGATCTATGTAACCTGAGTTGAGTGGGTACAATCATTTGCACTGTCGCACACCACCATCAGCTAGATTTAAGAAGAAGCTAATTCAGTATTGTCAGTACCCACATTACAGCAAAGCAAACAGCCCAAAGAGGATGTTGAGGAGGGAAGCTAAGAAGAGAAAAGGAGAGCATGACCAAGCAAAAGGCCAGACAACAGTAAATCATGTAGGCTATAACTATGTCAGTCTCTCACAGAGTTTTGTAGTTTGTCCAGATGCCAAAAGTCATCTAACCTCAGGACTACCTCAGGCCAGCATGCAAATAAATAAATTCATCTCACACCATGTAAGCCTTGAAAGTTTGAAACCTTGCAAACCTATCCCAAATGGTTTGTAATAAATTACACTGTCCAATGTATATTATGTGCATTGTAGTCTATAACATGTCTTAACAGTTAAGAAAACAATCTCACCACAATGTCCATTTAGTAACTGTTCTCAAGCAAAGTTGTCGAGTAAAAGATCACTTTTTCATTTTATCTTAGCTCTTTAAGGACTAGTCATGTTGGCTCAGATAAAACTGTGTTTTGGTGCATAAAGTACTGAAAAAGAGGAAATCTAAACATTTACAATTCCATGGAAACCACACAAACTGCATATTCTGATGAAGATCATTTGATACGATCAGATCCAGAACAGCTGACGAAGCAAACTTGTTGCATGACTCAGCTGCTGTTTCCAAGGTCAAAATTGAACTCTGATTACCTGATAGTAATCTTTTCACACAACTAAGCAGAATGCAATTGACAATGCAAACATATAAACCAATGGTCTCTAAACATGTGCCTCTGAGATGCATTTGATCCCCAGTCCGACAGTTCAGCAGCTAATTTCTCTCCTCTGTTTGACCAACTGAGATGAAAACCTGAGTAAATATAATCCATCCACCTCACTCCTCTGATGTGTTTCTGCTTCCAAATCTTACAGTGACTCAGTCAGGAAAGAGCTTCTCCCGCTGCACTGCTGTCGGTGACCCCTGCTTCTTCCAGGTGCAATAATTTGGAAAATCCCACAGTACTAAGGCTGTCTCCTTTCCAGGTAATGGGACTTTTAAATGACTACCACATGCTACCTATACTGTACAATCCGCTGCCTTACAACACAGTATCAGGAGATTATCCCCTGGCCTACAGTGAATCCTTATCTTTACGTTGCAGTTGGGATTATTTTGCTTGGTGTTTTGGAAGCAGCAGTAGGAGAGAAGAGTCAGGTGATGTAATGAAAGCACAAGCCATCAAATTAAAAAATAGACTGGACACCTGCTGGAACTCTATATTAACAACATTTTTTTTTCTCCAGGTTGACTGCAATAACATTCTGCAAATATTTTTATGGAGGTCAGATTAATTTCTTTTGTAGGCACAGCACATGACTAAGAGAACTGGCAAGGCAACCAAGCACCGGATTCCTGAGCCAAGAAATACCTCTGCCGTGGCAGCACATCAGGTACCACAGGTGACACAGAGACTTCCTGTTAATTTCCACAGCAGCAACAGTTATATGCCAGCCAAACACACACTGATTCAACCTGAACTGAATAGACTGGTAGAGCTGTTTCAATCCAATATGCATAATGCGCGCAGGAGAATTGGTGTATTTATCTACTTGTGTGCACATGTGCATTCTTGTGTGTATATCTGTGTGTGTTACAGAGAGAGATGCTTGACTCCCAATAGATGTCATTATTTTCCACTTGCAAGCTCTCATCTCAGCATGAGTGCAGAGGTATTTTTATTATTCTGTCTGTTATATATTGTGTGTGCGTCTGTGCATGCACATGCACATGTGGATGACTATGTGGTACGGGGAGGGAGAGAGAGAGAGAGGGAGGCATGCATGTATTTGTGTGCGTTTGTGTGTGGGCGTGTGCTTCACAAAATTTTTTCGTCTCTCAAAAAGTTCCAGACACTTTCTCGTTGCTTTCTGGTTAGCTGAGGAGTGCGGAAAATCTCTTTTCCTACTAAAATTCCTGCAGCAAAGAAGCGACGGCGCATCAAGTGTCACAGTGTCAAGGGAATCGGTTCAAGTCACTGGCACAAATACAATCTTTCATCTCATTCGGGAGCAAGCTTTTGAATTAACTCCGTATGTGGCATGACTGTCTATCAGTCTGGCAGGCGCAGGTCTCATGTATTGGAGAGTGGGATGGGATTCAGCCTGAGAGGAAAGAGATGACACGATCAATTACATCAGCAAAAAAGCTTGGATAGGGTGTTAAAAAGTGCTTTTGTGAGCGCTGCACCTGGATAAAGGCAGCCAAGCGTCTGTGTTGCTGTCAGCACTACGGACAGCAGTGTCTGATCAGCACCATGGACAGCACCCTGCTCGCTGCACCGTGACTTCAGGTCTGATCACGAGATGGGAGTCATCTCATTTTTTGACCAATTAGTTTGAGCAGATTCATTAAAAGAGAATTTTGATGAATGAATCTGAAGTCTTCACAGCCAAACTAATCTCCACACTGGATACAAGCTAGTGCAGAATTGCTGCTCCACTAACTCAAATGGTGTAAATCTACAAAGTGGAGGCGACTCAGGGGGCTGTCAGTTGAAGTGCTAAAAATTCACCTGAGTAGAGGGACTGTAACAATAACACAGTCAGTCGAACCCGAGTGAGACCGAGACCAGCTGTGATGTGTTGAGTGGAGTTAGTCCAGCTCTACCTTGTCAAAAGGAGTTATGAAAATGTGGTAACTTTAACTTTAGGTAACATGTAAATTAAAATGCCTTACAGTGTTGATTACATGCATTTTTCTAAAGAGGAAATGTAGAAATAGAGTGTATTTAGTGCTGTTCTGTTCTGGATTTTGTTTCTTATTTATTTTGTGTGCTTTAATGAAAGAGAAATGAGAAATTTAGCATTAGCACTGCTGGAGAACAAGCCATCCAAAAGAGCAATAGGAGCAAAACTAAAATTCATAGCCTAGTTCCATGGTTAGCTATGCATCATCATATTGACTGAAACATGGCTGTCCCTGAAAACTTTCATTTAAAAAGGTAAGCTGTGCCATATTAACCAGATCTAACAGCTACAGTGATGCTATCACTTGTACACATAAAACCATAAAATCTTTTTACACACACACACACACACACACATATATATATATATATATATATATGTTTATAGAAACCTGTGAATCGAGCCAATGGTCAGGCTTTGACTGAAAACTGATGGTGTTCAGCTCAGAAAATCATGTCCAGAGAGCTTGAGGGAATTTTTGCTCAGTTTCAAAAAGAATTCTATGAATCTGCACTTGACTGCTGTTCCTTGACGACCAGATGTATATCTCAGTAAACTGAATTTGAATTGCAAGAGCTGAACTGAACTGTGAGAACTGACTGTGAGTTGAATTTTCACTGAGGACAAAATACAGTTTCAGAGCAAATAATTCCCTTTCATGGTATCACATTCAGTTTCAAGTTTGTTGGAATTCAGTTCCAAACGAATAAATTAAACTTCAAATTATGCTGTTCAGATTCAGTTATTCAAGTTAAACAATACAAATTTAAATGAAATTCAGTCTTTTAATACAATTATTCAAGTTGAGCATTCAAAAGTCAAATATAAATGATTCAAGGTCAGTTTCAGGTGATGCAGATTTCTGCCTATTTGTTCAGCTCCTGTTGTTTTTAATGTACTCTATGAATAAATTTGACTTGACACATTTTTTTTTAGTTTATAGGTATAAATAGGTGTGTATCTTTCAGCAGCCTGCAATCACATACAAATCATTCTATGAAGAGAACAGAAAAATATTTCAGAGTTTTGAAAATGACCTCTAAAGCGTTCATTAAAGACAGTGAATTCAATGATTTTAATCATTTTCAAGACCTCCCCTGTGTGAAGACTTGTACTTGTTGGGGACAGCACATCAAAACTTGCTGATCAAATGTATCTTCTTCTTCTTCTTTGCACTTTTATTTGAGTCTGCTTTTGTATCTCAGCTCTGATAGCTTCATAGTTTGTGTTAAGAGTCATTCCCGTTCCCTGCCTCAGAAATTAAATGAAATAAAATGTAATTTCAGTTAAAGTCACATCAAATGAATGAAGTTCCCTGCTATTCACAGCCTATAATGTTTGCGAGAAGGCAACCACCAAGCTTTTTCTATTAAAACTCACAGATGAATAGATGAGTTCTTAACATTTCATTTAGCACTTCACATCACCTTTTATACTTTTCGTCTGAGGGGAGTACAGTGAGTTGCGCTGTGATGACTTCTCTCAATTATATCAAGGTTTACAGGTTATTTTACTTCACTCTTTAGAAAATAAAAGTCATTGGTAAACTAAAAAAAAAAAAAGGATAAATGCTCTTTCACCCTCTCCTTACTCTCAACTCTATCCCCCTTTGTCTCTGTCCTCCCCTCTGTCTTTGTGAAGCCTGTGACTGGTTTGATGCTGAGTAACTCCCTGCAGCACCGAGGGAGGTAGAAAGAGACAGACAGAGACTGTGAGAGACTGAGAGGGCAGAGAGATGAAGAGAGCAGAGTCAGTGGAGAGAAAGGTAGAAAGTGAGACAAAAGGGGAAGAGTGAGGCAGACAGAGAGAGATGGATAATGAGGACAGACGGAGCAGAATATTTCACCACTGGAATATTTCACACTTCACATAATATTTCATTCTTACCGTCAGATTCCTGGGTTTGAGATTCTACCCAGGGCAGACAGATTGACAGACTATTTTTCATCAGCAATGCTTTTCCTCCCCAGCTCCAGCAACTGTAAACCTCTCTCTAAATGACTGCCATAAATCCTCCACAAATCCACATATATTCCTGCCATATTTCTGGAGACAGCTGATTATTTCTGCAGCATTTAATGTGTGTGTTCAAAACTAGTGTATAATCTAAATGTAATCAAATCGATGGGTCCATCATTGCTTTATGGGTGTGTTTGAGTTGATTCAGTTGATATAATAAAGAACAACAGGTCATTTAGGAAGAAAAATAAATGAATAGAAAGATTTTCACAGCCTAGAAAAAACTAAATGATGGCATCAACATATCTTTTATTTATAACAGATATTGAAAAGGTAAGTGCAGAATGTGGTTTTGGCAAAATGCATAACGTTTACCCATGCTAAGCTAGGTTTGTCGGCTAAAATTTTTAGCTAGTTAGCATTTAAGCTAACATTAAGCTTCATCAGTTAATGACAACACTGTCT
Organism: Lates japonicus; assembly: GCA_033238685.1. Lineage (NCBI taxonomy): Eukaryota > Metazoa > Chordata > Actinopteri > Centropomidae > Lates > Lates japonicus. The sequence continues at coordinate 12,060 of BRZM01001570.1, forward strand.
CTAGCTTACATTAAATGGCATACCACTTGAAGACATTCGTGCCATCTATACATTTAAGCTTTGAGATCATTTAACTACTTTAGTCCATGTGTCACTTAATACTGTATTGGTCAGGATAGTGGTAGAGAAATGATGTACCAAGCAAAAGAAACAAATGGTGATAATACAAAATGACTTAAGTAGGTGCACATTATTCATACCATTGGTCATAACAGACTGGAAAGGGGTTTAAAATTACACTTGACATACGTGCTAAAGAATGAGGTCTTGGCTCTATAGCTGCTAAGGCTCGTCTGCTGGTTGTCACTGAGCAGGTAAAGAGTGGGTTTTGGAGCTTTTCAGTAAAAAAACTTTAGGGGAGCAGTTAGAGTGAACCAAAACAGTAGTAGCCAGAATGAACAAACAATAAAAGCGGACGCTGCTCTAACTTTAGCCTAATCTCAGTAGCATCAGGCCGGCTCACATACAGCGGAGAAATACTACTGTGATGCACTAGTCATTAACAGGTCTCCAGCAGACCTATTAATGACTTAAGTCTATCTCTTTTTCTCCCTTGTTTTAGTTTTGGAAAAGCTAAAAAAAAAATCCTTCAGACTTGACAAATGCAAACATCTCTCCATACCATAAAGTATATTAGCATTCATAAAAATACTATCACCTATTGGGATGGTCAAAAGAGACACATGCCTGAGTCACAGAAATCCATCCCATAAATCATAAATAACAGGTGAGATAATTATCATGATGACTGCCTTTCTCCTGTAACCTTTGGCCCTTACTCTACCCTTGCAAGCCACAACATCCTAGGTCTTCATTATACTCTGGAACAGCAGAATTAAAATAACAGTCTGTATATAGCAGTCTAGTTTTCTAATTACATTGCCATTTCATCCTTCACCCCTCCACTCCTCTTGGTGAGGAGGTAGGCAGACCTTCATGACAGTATGAAAACATGATGCCATAGTTCAATGTTTAAAAAAAAAATCAAAGTGTGTCCTGGAAAGGCTTTGAATTCCTCTAGATATACTTGAATATATTCTTGGTGCTGTTTTAAACATCAGTCATTTCAAACTATCTGTGATACCCTTGTATAATTACTGTAAACAAATCACACCATGAGTGGAGATGATTAGTAATCGGGCCTTACCAGTGATTCTGTCACTGCTAATGTTTCTCTAAATTAAGACCACATTTCCCATAAACCAATAAGCCTAAATCTTTTTAACAGGAATCAACAGTTACTTTCAATAAGACAATGTCGCATCTTCAGACAAATATTTTCTCCTCACTTTACTGAAGAGGATAAACAGCTAGAAAGTGATTTTCCATCTGTCTTTCCACTCACCATCTGCCTTTATGAGAAACTCTTTTGTGGTGGAAGTCTCTTTTCTCTCTCAGTCTGTTCCTGTTTTGTATCATGAAGCAATGCAGCAGATCTCTCAACTCACATTTGACCTGTGGCACATGATGTGAAGTGCAGCATCTGATAGAGGCTGCCAATGCGTCTGAACGTATTGATCTGATTTTGTTTACAGTAAATAACCTGGGTACTCAGCCCAGACCAGTTACAGCTGAATGTTGGTGCACTCAACATTTTGGCATCAGAGGACCAAAATGTTAGCCAGCTCTGGGTCGTGTGTAGCCGAGATTTGGCTAGGATGTTGGGAGTGTAGAGTTGTGCTCCATGGCTGTGCTCTGGCTTATGTCACACACCTGGAGTGGGACCAATGACTCAGGGGCGATTCAGCAACCAGCACACCCAGGATTTGTTAGGCTGCTTTGGCTACTAATTCAGTGAAAAGGTCATATGCCACAGCAGCTTTAATATGTCAAGTCCAACTGAGATTAAAAGTGCCATGTTTTTTTCCTGTTCGTACACAGATCTATTTATCTAAATCCCATGACCTGTGTTCCCCTCTGAAATCAGACAAATTTTGGTTTCAGGACGCCCACTCCACCCCACCCCCAACATATCAACAAGAAGAAAGAAGAAAGATGGTTGCTGGTCCTCCAGTCTGCACAGGGAGACACAGTCTCATAGGGAAAGTCACACTGACAAACGTAGACAGCTACCTGCTACACAACAGTCACAGGCTAAACAACAACAGCATTAGTCTTTGTACTTACTGCAAGCAGGCAGCGTGTTACTTGAACCTGGCTTTTGAATGAGCTTCAAATATACATTCATTGGGGAAACTGCTAATGTCCTTAACTAATTAGCTCATCAGCTGTTGTCCATTAAACAGCTTAAAACTTTACCAGCAATGTCCTTTCAATCGGTTTGGCCGTGATTTTTAAAACAACTGCTAAGACAACACTGCCAATGGCTGTTAACTGCATTTCCATAAGTTTTATTTACTTTGTTTTGCATTCCCTGCTGGGATTCAGCAGTGTGACTATCAGTAAAACACGACACATTTGTGAAAAGAAAAATCCTTATATTCTCCCTTTCACTGATAAGCAGCTACTATGATAATCTGAAACATTTCTTTTGACTTTTATTTGACTGCAAAATGGATGACTGGTGATTACGTTTGAGGATTTTGCAGTGCAGTGATGACACTGGATGGTTTGTCTTGTTTTATATCTAGTTTATGACAAATTTAACCAAAGTAACTATTTTACATTCCCTGTCAACACTGCCTGTTAGTCATTAGATTTGGGCATGTCAACACTTTTAAAGAGTTTCCAAACTGCTGCAATTTTGCAAGCCTTTTGTTGAAACAGACACATACCAGACAAAACTGCCGCTTCTTTAGCCATTGAAGATGACTTCACAATGTGAATTAAAACCACTGATTTCACCAATACAAAATAAAATTTGGTTGTTTTAGTGTGTAACTCTCTGTTCAAACCTGTGCAGGCTGGCTGGTTAGTCAGGGTCACAGCCAGAGCTTACTCATTTATCTTTGCAGTGACGCAAACAGTTCCTCCAGTCTCTCAGTTGTAGGAAAAATCTGATTCTCTGGCAGCTAATTTTTAATATCTTTGTCATGTTGCATGACAATGAAGTGCAACACAGTGGTGGAGGAAGTTAACAACAGGAGCCACACTGCAACAATCAGTGTGTCTCCAGTCGAGGCCCTTGGCTGGCCTGGATTTAGTATGGAGATTGGGTGCTGGAGGTTAAATGAGAAGACTTTTCCTTTCAGGAGAAAACCAGGGTGCCTGCCTGGCTTCTAGCCATGTGAAATATTAGCAAGGCCTGGGACTGTAACAGGCGGCTACACAGCCCTGGCCTCTACATAAGTCAAGACACAGAGACAGCATAAAAGACTGTTCTAATAGATAAAAAAAGAGAGGGAGCTAAGGGTGACTGATATTTTTCAAAATCTGCAGAGGCTGATGTCAGTGTGAAACAAAACTGGTATTGAGAAAAAAAAGCGTATGAATGACTTGCGCACATGGCTGGACAGAGTCATCCTGACAGATTACTATAGCTGAAGTGTTAAACAGGTAATCAATCAGTAATTTAAAGCTGATTATAATTTAAAGTAACCTTCTAGGCCCTGCTGTGTGAGTCAGTGTGAGCTCAGCGATTGATAACTCTAACATGATGCAAAGTCCTGCAACAACGCGACACCGAGAAAAATATGCAGAACACCCCTGCTTAAAGCATACAGCTCCTCTATTTTAATAATATTCAAATATATTGGTCGCATATTGGTCTTGTGTTAGACTTTAGTAAACCAGAGGCAGACGATGACTCATTCCTCATGTAGCACAAAGGCTGGCCCTTGAGAAGTTACAAGTATCAGCAAAATTGTAGGCTTTTCAATTGCCTGCGAACAGAAAACTGAATTCAGATTTGTACTACAACAAGATTACTTGACATTTGTTTACTGGAGAATGGGAAACAGAGAAAGAGGACAAAGATGGAATGAGGAGAGAGTAGAAGAAGAGGATATGAAATTCCCAACAAAAGGATTAAATTGGATTTCAATCGGCATATTTCAAGTTTGCTGTATCTATCAGTGATTTTTTTCCCTCTGTTTTAATCTCGACTTTTTCACCATGAAAGTTGCAACAAAGCATCCCTTCTTAAATATCTAATTTACCCTGTGAAGAGGAAGCTGAGCGTCTTCAGGGAACAGACTTTGACTTGAGGCAGGAGAATTCACTGGTACACGAGGAGACAGGGGCCAAATGAGGCAGGCTGATTGCTGTTCTGAAGCGTGGCGTTGTGCAGAGAGGAAGACAAGGCCAAGCGCAGAGAAAATCTATACACTGACAAAGAGAGAGAGAAGTGAAGGTGTGTGTGTGTGTGTGTTTGTGGGTGTGATGGGGAGAAGGTACGAAGAGAGACATGAAGCCACAATTACTGTAGAGATTCATTTCTCATACTTGATATTCGCTCTCCCTCTCTCCGTCACACACACACTACTTAATACTACACACACACTCTCGAGCCATCCATACTTTCCAAAGATGATTTAAAAAGTTAAAGAGAGAAAACCAGATTTCTCTACAATCCCCCGTTGCTGTAGCGATACAAATTGAGTCTCTCCCTCTCTCTTTTCCCCGTCTCTCTCATTCTCTCTCCTACTTCTTATGGTCAAATCATCAAATCAACATGTAGGTACAGTCCTGAACACAGAGGCAGGCCAACTGCAGAGCATGTCTGTGCGTGTGTGTGTGTGTGTGTGTGTGTGTGTGTGTGTGTGTGTGTATGTGTGTGAGAGAGAGAGAGAGAGAGAGTGTGTGTGTGTGCGACTCCTGTTATCTTGGCTCACTGCTCTGCTCCCCCTCCTTTGCTGTTGTTGTTGCTGCTTTTATGCGGTGACAATGAGGGGAGCCTGAATGAATCAGACCAGTGTGAGCTCATGTTAGGGGCTCCCTCACCCCCACTGCTGCGGCCGTATGAAAAACCTCTTATCTCCAGAACGTCTGACTTTCACCTAAAAAGGTGAAATCATGATGCATATTAAAGAGTGAATCTGTACTCTATGAACTGGCAAGGGTTCAAGGCACTTATCTTCTGATAAAGTTAGATTCTCTGTAGGCGGCGATCTTCATACTAGCTGTAGCCACTATACAAACATTTAATTTGAAATGTAATTGCTTTATAAAGTTTTCGCTATCAGGTTTTTATAACATTACAGAACATTATTTCAGTCACTTATTTTAGGTCATTGTTCCCTCAGCTAAAGACAAAAGTAGAAAATCATATTACTCCGGCCCCTGCACTGAGAAAGGATTAGTGTATTACCGTCTTTCTTTTCTATTTTGCTTTACTGCTTAGTAGCCTGATTTTAATTTTAATTACACGACTGCTTCAATACCGCATTTAAAGACAAACTATTTTTGTCCACCCTACTGCAGGAGCTAACTAAACCATGTGCACCATTCAGAGGATGAGAGGGCCCCCAGCAGGCTTTCATATTGTTTTAGATGCAATAAATGGTCTGTCAAACTATTTATTCAGGCACCAGTCATAGCCTTAACAGAAGACTTTAAAGAAGATTGAGGACAAAAACTTTTAAATACAGGCTTTTTGAGCGCACCATGTTGGGGCCTTGGGGACTCAGTTCCTCTCTGTTCTACACCTGTTTCGGACCGGTTTCATGCAAGATAATATTTTTACGGACCAGCCGTCGTCGTGGGGTGGGGTTAAAATTACCGGAATATGGACTCGGCATAAAAACAAAACACACGTAAAGAGCATTATAAATAAAACTCACCGTAACGCAGCAGCAGGAAGCATCAGCTCTTCAACAGTAAAAGACTTCTTAGCCTTAGCAACGCGGTTAGCAACGAGGTACGGTGTTCTCAGTGCAGCTACACTTGTTCCTGTGGTGGCCCTGAAGACTTCTGTCCTTCTTGTTCATGTTTTTTTCTTCAAAGAACTTGGGTTCAAGATTGTATTTTATTGCAGGGTGCTTGGTCCCCGTGTGTCGAAGCAGTTTTGAAGGCTTCAGTGCCTCATTTGATAGCCTGTTGCCACATATTTTGTAGAGGCAGCCTGTCGCGATAAAACCGTATTTTAAGTAACTCCTGGTATGTCCCACTGAATACAGCTTTGTTTTTCTTGACAGTCTTAGACTTTTCTGCTGTTTCATCATTGGGCCTTTTTCCCTTTTCAAAGAAGCTCTCCACAGACATTTGTTTTTTAAATTCATTTTAGCTAGTTAGCCAGCTAGTTTAATTCGTCGGACATCACAGCCATGATAAACAGGTAAGTGTATCAGGAGGCACAGACGGATGTAATGGGCAGAGATTCCGGTCACTTTTCAAAATAAAACACCCCGCAGACTCCAATAGTCAATAAAATGAAATAATATGAATTATTTATTCTTTCTGTGCGGCTGGTTGACATGTTTTGGGAAGTAACTTAGCCTGGTTTAAAAATGAAACTATTTCATTTACAACCTATTGTTCAAGATTTACGTCTTTACTAGGAATACATTTCCTTGGGGCTGAGAACCACAGGACAGATAAGTCAGAAAATATTGAGACCCAAATCAACACACTGTTGGTTTTGGTGTTCTGATGGGGTTTGTGGTTGTCTGTGGATCAGCAGGCAGAGCAGGTTGTCTTGTAATCACAGACTCAGTGCTTTGATCTCCAGCTCCTCCTGTCCACATGTTGAAGTGTCATTGAGCAAGACACTGAACCCAAACTGCACCTGATGGTCAAACCAGCACTTCGGTGGCTTGTTATTTTCAGTGCATTGATATACATATTTGGATATACATATGAATGCTGTAATTTACTGTTTTATTTGTTGAAAATATAGAATGTGTCACCTATAATTTATGCAGCCATACTTTTGGTTGTGTTGTTGTGTTTTCTGAGGGTGTAGACATACGGTTATGCCACTGTGAGTAAGCAGAAAAACTTTTGGGGCCATTTAGGTGGACTGACTGGTATCGACTTCAGGTCTGTTTGCGTCCTTGAGACATTGAAACAGAAATACACAAAAAATAGTTTTCTGTGCTTGTAAATCATTGTGGATCGATGTTGTGTATCTTTAACTAGTATTTAACATTGATTTATTGCTGATTATTAGGTATCAGCTTGCTGACATTTAAACCCTCAGTGGGTCATACAGTTTCCTGTACTTGGACCGTATCGGTGTACAGCTTTGGTTTTAGAGCAGTGTTGGTTTCTTCTTGTACACATACTTTAAAATATTCCAGCAGAAGTCTCACAGCGTAAAAATAGATTGTGCTGAACTTCTTCCTACAAACGAGGGCGTCCTCAGAAGCAACACAACCACTGAATCCTCCAGAAGAATCGCGACAAATTTAGACTGGAGGCTTCAGGGCGAAAAGAACAATGGGATGCAGGAAACAGAGGCAAGAGAGGAAGGTACAGGGTGGTAGGTGGGAGAAGAGAGGAAGAAAAGGACTGAAGAGGAAGGAAGAGAGAAGTGGGAAAATGCAGACAGGCAGAATGCTGTGATGTTTGACCTTTCACACTGATTCAAACTTTAGGTTTTACTTGGAATCAAAAAAACACAATGTGCAGATGTAAACATGTTTCAAGATAAATCTTTACTGTTTTCATAGCTAATATCACAGATAAAAAAAACATCAAGGTTTAAATATTAAACATAATTTCAATTTTAGATAAATCTCACAAACCAAAGATGCTGCAACCTGAAAATAAAGCATGCAGTGCAGGTAATATAAACAGCATCAACCAAAGCTGAGAACAAAGTTGTTTATCTTACCATTGAATCTACTTGAGAATTGATTTAAGGGGAGTGAAGTTCAGATAAGTTGAAAGAGTTGACTTCAAAGTTACATTTGACCTACATTTTTTCAAATTAAGATGCTTAGAAAAAAGCCCTACATAATGTGCTTGTTTTATTCAGATCTGGTAGCACAGGCTCTCATCAAAACTTGCAACACAGTACCTCCTGAATTCATTTAGGTACTGGCCTTGAAGTCTGCAAAACAATTTCAGTTATTTTTTAAACTCTTCAGTCATACTTTGAATGGTAACTTGCCAGTTGGGTTTGTATTGCTATGAGTGGGCGCGAAGCACCCTGCAGACCCTCCTATATGAACATTTTGTATGATTATTATTCAAAAGCCATTTTCTGGGCTTTTTGTTGTCTTTACCTCAACAGGAATACACTGTGCTTCAGGAGGAAATACTGTATAACTGTGGGCAGGAAAAGGTTGAGACTAAAAATATTCAATAACAGCACAAATATCAGCACAACTCTACTTCCTCCATTTATACCTTCAGTTAAGTCATCTGATCCTGCTGTAGATCAGAGGACTGAACTCTTACCATGACTCTGACATGATGAGGTCCAAGAGTGATTTAAAACCCACGTCACTGTAGAGCTCAGTTCAAAAGGCAAGATGCCATAAACCTCAGTTTTTTTAAACAAGGTGTTTACTCCTACTGAGGTCAAGTACCATTCTGACTAGAAATTTCTAGCACTATTGTTATGTGTTTCTAAATTTCCCTTAACTGTTTAACGCCTTGTTTCCCTGCCTTCCACAGAGGTTTGAAAGGTTGCTGATGGCAATGTGGTTTGACCATCACATAATTAAACCTCCTCCTTGATAAATGCTGTGGGCGTGATGATACAGCTTTACATGTTCTACCGTGTTTAAATTTTCTAATTGATCTGATGGTAGTGTTATATTTCAAAGCCAGAATGTCAAACTTTGTGAGGCCAAACACAGACGCTGAGTCTGGTGCCACATCCTGTATCCATTACAAATTAAAGAGTGATCAGCCTAATGAGATTTTGATAATTAAAAAGGTCATAAGCTTTGCTTCCAGGCGTGACAAATAGACACTGCAGGTCTGGCTTTGACAAAAGCCTATGGGGATGATCACGTCTTGGCACAGTGTTGCAGGAATTTAAAGAGATTAAGTCTACCCAATTAAAAAGGTCAACATTTCAAACTTTGAAAGGGCAACAACTTCAGCATCAGCCTGGCGGTGAAGTGAGTCCATCTGTTGAACTCTGCTCTGTCTTGGATTTTGACTGCAGCTCTGCCTGTCAGCCCCAGAAACAGAATAAAACCTTCATCTATCAGGTCTGAATCCAAATGTCCACCACTGGACTTGTGGTTCAGAGTCCTCATGGCTTCAATCATATGTACCACGACATACTCCTGTCAGCAAGGTGCTGGACTGTGGGGGTATGAAATGTGCCATATATGCTGATATCTGGAGCTGGCCTAAAGGTTGCATCACTTAACACTGCTGGCTCAGCATAACGACTGTACATCAAGTTAGTACAAGCTCAACCTGACACCAACTACAGCTCCTCATCCCCAGAGGTGACATTCCACGTTCCAGGCACCACTGCCAGTCAAGCCAGTACCTGAATCTATTCCCGACTCCTCTTAGCCTTGCAGATGGTGACTCCACAAGGTGGTAAGTCCTGCCTCCTTTTCCCTTTCCAGTAGCACTCCCCAGACTTGGCTCTACGTGCCTTGCCGTTCCTATTCTGAGCAGGTCCCTCTTGTGCTTGCAGTCAGTGGTATATTCTTGAAAATCCAATGGCACAGAATGAGTCTTTATTTAGTCCTGTAACGCCCATAAACACAACAGGGCACAGACACATATAGAGCAGGGTGACTGGGGAACAGGCTTTTAAAGTTGTCCAACAGACACATTTTAGAATGAGCAAACAAACTCAAAATGGCCAAAAGAATAAGAGAGTAGTTAAAACAGCTGAAGGAAAAAAAGGGAAGAAGGCTGGAAGCTACAGCAAAGGCATCACAGATTGTCAAACAAGGGTGAGTGTTAGCTGCGGAGTATACATATTGCAATGTCGACTAATAAGGGCAGGTGTGCATGCTGGAGACTGGCGAGACAAGTGAAGGCAGGAAACATGTTGAGGCAACTGCTGCACAGGAGTGGGAACACAGTCTAAAATGACAGGAAAAGTTAAATGACACAGAGGAAGTAGATGGGAAGATGAAACTGGAAAGGTGTGCTGGAAAAATCTGTGACAAAATCTAAACAAGGATTCTGTTGTCAACATAGAGTTTTCCTCCCTTTCCAGTCACTGAGTAAGAGAAGCAAAAGGACGTCTTGATTTTTTCCATTTGTGATGTTACTGCACAGCAAAAACAAAAATATAACACTATTTACTAGTTGCTTTGAGCAACAAGCACTCAGGTTTTGCCTTTTGCTTTTCTGAGTAAGCGTGTAACTCTAGATCCTCCAATTACTGAAGGGGCTCAGTTCAGATCTGTGCAAATCTCTCGAACATGTCATATTTATTTTAGCAGCCTAGTAGATGAGATAGCTGCTGCTGACTGCTGCTCAATAATAGATTACCGTTCATTCCTTTAAAAAAAAAAAACTCTCACTATTTCTGCAGAGAGTTCTGCCAGAGAAAGATAGAGGGTGAATGAAGAGACAGACGAAAAGAAGAAGAGGCAGAGGCAAATGCCTCACACCAGTGGATGATGTGTCAGAAAAAGAGTCAATTATTTATCCAGGAGGTGGGGGGTTACTGGGAGAGGAAAGACAGATTTGTGTTGGATTTGGGTTGTGGCGATGGCTCACTGTGACACAAACAGTCCTCACATATAGAATCTATCTGCTTTCATTTCTCTCCTTCTCTGTATTCTCTCTCTCTTTTAACCTCCTTCACTCACTCACTGGTTTGGCTGAGATGATCATACCACGCCCAGTGTTGTTGCTCTTACTAACACGCCTGTGGGATTGCTCTATTACCACTGAAAGCCGGCTAACCCTTGAAGCGGGAGGTTGAGGCGACACACTGCAGTATCATCCATAAGATATGAGAGATCCATTTACCTCCCTCTGGCCTGTTTCTCTAAACTCCCACAAGAAACCTTGAGACACAGAGATGGTAACTTCAGCTCTGCAATAATTAGTGGATTAATTCATTAGTCAATCAACAGAAATATAATCAGCATCCATCATCCATTATCACTTATCCGTAAAGGTCGCTGGGGCTGGGCCAATCCCAGAGAGGGTACAGCTGGACAGATCACCAGGCTATCACAGGTCTGACATATGAGACAAACAGCCATTCACATTTCACACCTACAGGCAATTTAGAGTCATCAATTAACAGCATGTCTTTTGACTGTGGGAGGAAGTTGGAGAAACCGGTTTCTGCGATGGTCTGTTACAGACTGTTTATCGACAAAACAAAGACATTTGAAAATATCTGGAAAACTGCAACAGGCATTAAAAATAATCAACAGATGAAGTGTCACCAGAAAAGGCTGCACTGATCATATGTTTTCAATGACCTGTGTTTTCATTTTTCCTGGCAGGAATCTCACCTAGCAGACTCAAGTATAATACTGTACAGAAGCGAAGCCACTGTTTTGAATGGAGATGTGTGTCTATGGTCTCATGGACAGCTGTGCTGCTGCATAGTGCCCACACACAGTCTACACTTTCCCCCAAGTTTGTCAGCAAAGTTCAACAGGTGAACTTTGGACTTTGATATCCACAAGCGTGCGTTAAATGGCATTCTGGTCTTGACAGGAGGAGTTAAAGTTGATGGCACCCTGCTGAGAAAAAGGAAAAAGCCTACCATCAGGACCTCCATCGACAACTCAAGCGCTTAGAAAATACATATTACATAAAAAGAGAATGGGAGCGTCAGGATAAAATGAATATTGTTTACGTTCTTGCATGTTTGGAAGTGAATGAACCATCATACTAAAGATGAAAATAAAGCAGGTCATAGAAATATACTTTGATTTTTTAGAATTTTGAAAACAACTGGGCACTGTTGTTTCCAGCAAACTTAGGGTAAATATAGTGTATTTATTTGGGTACTGTGTGGATTAAGACACAATGGTGACAGTGCATATGTGACTGGCCCTTAGGTCGGCTACACAGCTGTTGTCATGCTGTACACATGATGCTTGTTAGTAGATTTTTATGAGCTTGAAATTATCTTTAAAAACATTTCTGGCGCACCCTACATGATATCATGTAGTAGCTGATTAGATGTGGGACTTGACTTGCTTTTTATATTTTAGAGATATATAGGAATATATAGTTAGTTTATTTGTGATATTTTGCTCCTTTTTAAGCCACACTTCCTTCGTAATAAAATCTCATTTTTCTGTCACTTAGCTACAGTTAACAGGTTTATGTCAGTTACACTGCTAGCGATATGTTCGCGCTCATTAGCAATTTGCAATAGTTCCTGTACTATTAATCTGTTTCATATAGTTGATGGGAGCTCTCACTGTGAATTAGACACTGCAGCTGACTCCACAAGGCTGTCAAGGTAATGGATTTCTTTTATTAGTGAATCTAACACAAATGAACCAATTTACCCTGCTGCTTGTAGGTTTTTTGTTTTTTGTATATAAATTTTTGTCTGTAGCTATGCAAATGCCTCTAACACTCTGAGAGAATACAATTTTCAACACAGTCATCCTCACAGATTGTGGAGCTTTACCATTTATCAACAAGAGTTAGAGTCAAAAACATGGAGTCACTCCTGAAATTAAAAAACTCTTTCGCTCCTGGATGATTAATTTAGTGTGCTGGCATAAAAAAAAAACTCATTGGAGTTTTATAGCCTTTTTATTACTTTTCTACAATTGGATGGCCTCTGTAATCTTCTTAGGAATTTATTGTACAGTATATCAGGTGAAATTAGGCCTAATGTTGCCTCCAGTAGTGAACAGTAGCTCTTCATTATTATCATTATTAGCAATATATTTGTACTGATCACAGTATCTCTGTCCTGGGTACATTCTGTATCCCCAAGAGTCTGTTTTTAATCCTTGTGTTCTGTGACATTGGCTTTATTTTTTCTCATTGCTGTATGTGTGTACAAATAATCTTAACTGCAAAATCAAACACTTTTTTCTGTTATAAATATTTATTTTCTTGTCTGAAGAAAAGTATTGAGGAGGTAACCCTCACCAAGCTCAAGACTCTCACCAAGCTCCTTATGGGAAAACCATACTAGTACTGGGTAAGCCTCCTTTGGTCTCACAGCAGCCTCAGTTCTTCATGGCATGGATTCCACAAGATGGTGGATGGTTGGATGTTCCTGTGAGATACAGCTGCACATTCAGGCTGCCCAATCTCCCTGTTTGACCCGTCCCAAGGTGGTCTACTGGATTCAGATCTGGTGACTGGGGTTCTTGAGAACAGTTTGGGAATGACTTTGGCGCTGTGGCATGGAGTACGTGCTCGATGTTGAGTAGTTATTGAAGGTAGCGGTGTGGCCATAAAGTCCATGCACATGGTCAGTAATAATCTAAGGCCTCAGGTGTGTCAAGAAAACAGGACCAACGCTTGGACTGTCAACACAAGGAGGTTGATTCCGTGGTTATGTAACTGATGTGAATTCTGGCCTGACCATCCTGTGTGCCTGAGCCAGAAATCAGTTCGTCAAACCAGGGTGATTTTTCCAGTCTTCAACTGTCCAGTTTTGGTGAGCTGTCCACTGCAGCCTCAGATTTCTGTACTTCGGCTGACCCGGAGAGGAGACCTGACATGTCCTCTGCTGTTGCCAGTCCATCCACTCAAGGTTTGACATATTTGTGCATCCTGAGATGCTTTTGAGTGGTTATAACATTAACTGTGGCCTTGCTGTCAGCTCAAACAGTCTGACCATTCTCCTCTTGCCTCTCTCATCAACAAGGTGTTTCTGGCCACAGAACCGCTGCTCAAAATCTCAGGAGGTCCAGCAGTTTCAATACTAATACTCAAACCAGCCTGTCTCATGCCATAGTGAGTGAGATTTATTTTTTTTTATTTGGTGTGAACATTAACTGAAGCTCCTGACCTGTATCTGCATGATTTTATCGATTGTTTCATTCTTTTTAATGTTTTTCTATTCTGTGTATCAAATAGAACATAAAGCTTCTTGTCTGTCCCTCATCTTGCACTTGAAAGCTTGTTCAATGATTACCAAAGCTGATCAGTTTGATTGATTTGTCTTCTTTATTGACAAACAGTGCATTGTAAATGTAAGATTCAGAAAGTTAACAGCTACAAACTCACACACGCACGATGTACAAACATTTTACTGTACACTGAACAGCACACACACATTATATTACCCCCCCCTCCCCACACACACACACACACACACACACACACACACACTCACAAAGATGCACAGGCGTGCGCATACTCACATTATATTACAGAATTATAATACATTACAGTGGGATGCTCTGACTATATGAGCAGTAACACCTAGAACAGTATTGTAGGTAAACAGAGAAAGGCAGACTACAGCTGATTACTGAGCTGTTTTTCTTTTTTCAGAGAGAAACCGTACATTACATACATACTGAAAAGTATGGCAAGCCATAGAAAAGCAAATAAATTAACATGAAAAAAAAAAAACTATGAAGAAAAAAAACCCTTTTTCTTCGTGTTTAAAGAGTGTTTACAGCTCGACTCCTTCAGTTCAGGTTAGTCTGATGAAACACTGTGAATGACTGGACACATGGACCAAAGGTTACCGGCTAAAAATGAGAGATCGATCTCTTAACACTTGGGCTAAAAAGCAAGACTTTTGTGTTCACAGTTTTGGGATAAGAGCTCCTCTGAAAATCCACAACAAAACAAGCAGTTTATTTTATCTGTAGAAGAGATCCTTGCCAACATATCCTTAAGAGATGCAGGTTTGGTTAAAAGTCGACAGCCATGCTAGAAGCTTTTGTGACTGTACTTTGGCAGAGCTGTGTTTTGAGCTAAATGCTACTCAAAATGACAATGTTAACCTGCTGACGTTTAGCAGGTATTATGTTTACCATGTTCGCCATCTTAGTTTAGCGTGTTAGTGTGCTAGCATTTGCTAATTAGCTCTGGCTGATGAGAATGACATTAGTTTTTCAGGTATTTTTCATGAACCAGATGAGTGTTGGACAGATTGAAATTTTGACTTGACATACCCTGATGGGAACAAGAATGTCTTTGACAATCCATCCAGTAGTTATTGAGACATTTCACTTAAAAACTAAAATGTCAGCCTCATGGTGGCACTGGAGAGAAAGTCTTAGGACTCATCAAAAGCAGTAGGCTTTATCTTTTCGGGACCAAAAATCTCTGTACAAATTTTCAAGGCAATCGATCAAGTGGTTCTTGTGAAATTTCAGTCTGGACCAAAGTGGTGGACTGACATTGGCAAGTAATAGGAAATAAAAGAAGTTGACATGAAGGTCTGGTTAGTTTGACAAAACACTGTGAATGACTGAACACAAAGGTCAGCAGGTCAAATAACAACATTTAAAGTAGAGAAGACTGTTGCTTTAACCGTTTTGGGATAAACATTCTCCTGAAAAACACCAACAAAACACTGCAGTTTTCTCTTTTTGTGTGAAAGTGAAACTTGCCAATACATCCAAAATGTTTGTGAAAATAGTGCATCTAAAACAGAAAGATTGCTCGACTTGCTTGCCTTTAAACTGTCAACAGAGACTGCAGAAATGCAGACTGGAAGCAGAGAGGTTGTGGGCATTAGAAGAAGAAAGAGGACAGCCGGGTAGAGCGGGGAGAGAGAGAAAGAGACAAAAAGAGAAAGAGTAATCTCTCCACTCCCAGCCTCATTTTTATTCAAACACGACGAGCTTTGCCTCTCGCGCCCCCACCCCCATCTTCTCTCTTCTTCTGTTATCCTTCCCGTCTCCTCTTTCTCCCTCTATTACCTATTCCCTTTCACTTTTTCCCTCTCCTGTTGCTCTGGTGTAATAGATACTGTAGGGGAGGCTGGAGATGAGAGAAGACGAGTTATGAAGAGAGGGAAAAAGTGAAAGGGAATAGGTAATAGAGGGAGAAAACAGGAGTTGGTCCAGCTTCCAGAAAATAACTGCAATTAAAAGATAAATCCACCCTAAAGCACTCGGAGGAGCTTCTAGTGATGCACCTTGCATTTTCAGCCCTATTTTGTTGTTTAGTGGTCCATTTGTCCTATTTCTGTGCTTAATTGGCCAAACATAATGTGACATCATGTTCATACATTTCCAGCACAGTTACAGTGGAGTCTGAATGGAGTTTTCTATCTAAAACATCTGCTGTAAATGTCAGGTTTTGGTGTCAGTGCCTTTTGTCTGCAGGTGCCGTTTTTACTGCCATTCAACAATGACTGGAGAGAAATTCATCATAGTCGTCTCCATCGGCAGTAATCCCAGCAGACCAGAATACATTTGAGCTGCATGAAATGGCGAGTTTTTACAAAGGAGGTGGGCTGTGGTCACAGACACGGTGGCCTTTTTTTGAGAGCAGCAAGTTTCCCAAAAGTAAAACCCAACACAACAAGTATTACATGTAGAGAAATCTAAATGATAATCAAGGGAGGATCTCTCCTTTAAAGAGGAAATCCAACTTAAAACAGTATCCATTCCATATACTACACCCTGTGGAGTTTTTTCACTATGGACTTATGTTTTTATGAGAGGCTCGCCTTTTTTCTGCACATGGAAAGACACATGCATGTGGGTGATGCAGTATACACTCCTGCCAATGGTGCGGTAACTCACTAAGAAACACAGCAATGCACCAGCAAAGGTGGGGACTTAGTGTCAGGAAGTCCAAGAGTGACATTTCTTGCTTGAACCAGTCAATATGAAAAACAGTTATTACCACTAACAGGCTCTAAAAGCAGTGTGACTCAACCAAATTTTGCAGGTGGCAGGAAAAAACATCCACAGGCTAACAAGCACTGATTCTACTGTCTGAGTCTGGTAAATGAACAAATCTGGCCAGACCCAAAGTGGCCTCTTCAGTATTTTTTGGCATACAGGCTGCAGCTTGGCATCTACAGAAAATATAGAGGAACAGTGAGTGTGTTCGAGAGCTGGTATCATCAGGAAAAACATAACGTCAGTCACCACCTTAACTGCTTTAAGCAAGATAAAGTTTGTCACACAGAACTCAAAGTGAGTTTGTTACATGATTTAAGATTGTGATGCTTTCATTTGGATGGCTGGCAGCTAGATTGGTAACATGTAAATGTAGAGGGCGAGAGCCTTTATCAGTGTTGGACCCACGATGCGAGGATATGACTGTCCTGGAGGTACACACCAGTGTAAACCCAGTACGAATCGAAATTCAAAAAAAGAGTTGGTCCAAAAGATATGTTCATTCAGTATGACAGAGAAGAGGACTGCTATCTAATAATTATCAGTGTAAACAATGCAACTTTTAAAATGTTTACAAAAATGACTATTTATGAGGAAGGGAATACAGTCAACACTTCTTCCTCAAGGATGCATTCAATCTGTTTTGGTGATAAACACTGAATGTAAACAGTTTATAAGAGAACTCTGCAGGGTATCTTCAACTGGCACTGATGCATGTCAATAAAACTGAACAGCTCCTCAATTTCCTTTGTGCATTTCCTTGTGGGAAAATGGCTACTGACAGCAAACTCAAATATAAAGGTTGTTTCAAACTTTCTGGGTGTACTGAATTTTATCCCTTTTCCAGTGTGAAGGCAGTGCTCAATCTATACTCAACATCGTCTGAGTTTAAATTTGTTGTGTAACCTTGGAACGCAGCTATTTTCTAAGGTTAACAAGTTATCTTTAAAAAAAAAAAAAGTACAATCACATTTCAATAGTTTTGCTCAGTTTGGGTCATAAAATGCTGTTCATGAGTACAAAATAGTAAATAACGCCAAAAATGTCATCGGATGCTTGGTGAGTTGTATTTTTCAATGTTAAATCCTTCATAAAAAAAGAGACAAAAAGAAAAATGGGCAACATTTAAAAACCTCAGTGGCTAAACTTTCAATGACAAGGATTAAAAACTTACTTTATCCTTGAACTAGAAGACATGACCAGACATTCAGCAAAGATATAATCAGATAGTGTATAAACTCTCTACTCTTCATCACCTAAAACTGGATCTCTCCATTTTCTTGTTTAAGAAACATGGTCACATACACAAATAGAGAACTTGCAGAGGTTTTAGTAAGATGTTTCCCTCTTTAAGGGGCTGGATTTAGTGTGGATTTAACTTTTAATAAGCACTTCAGAAAACATCAAAAACAGTTTTCTCCATGAACGCACTTCATCTTGGATTAAACTTTCTACATAGTGCGGGATTTACCAATGCAGCAGTGTGGACAACACTCACAACTGTTGTGTTCCTGAGATACCGTCTCTGTGGTGAATATTTGTGCTCAAACCAGGAAGTGCTGTACATCATTTACTGTATGCCTTCATCACCTTTTCACGAACACTGACACGGTAACATGTGAAATGTCTCTGAAAACTCACATCTAACCTTGTTAAATACCAGAAGAAAAAAATATGAAGCAAAGAATAGACACATCACACTCAGCTGCAGATGTTATATAATGTATTAAGATACCTGCCTGTGTTGATAGCTTTCATTTCCTCTGCATGACATTTTTTAAGGTGGCGTTTAATATGAGCTTTTAGACACACGAGTCAGCTCACTCTTTATTAAACCCTCGAGCCAGCACTGAAACTGTTTTTCCAGAGGCATCTATTTACAACGAATTATGCCTCTGAACCACTGACTCACTCCCAGTTGATCTCAATACTTTCTGATAAAATGTTCAATAAGCTATTGTTGCCGGGCAACAAATGCAATTCCGGTCGCCGCGGAGGAGCAGAGTTTTGTCGAAAAGTGGAAACTGAAATATGTTGGAGGTTTAAAATAGTCACGGACCTCTCAATGTCACAACTTTCATAAATAAAAGACTTTGGGGTGTCCCAGCAGTGGAGATCAGCGGTGCGAGACAAACACAAACACATCGTTCTGCAGGACACGTCGTGTTGAAAGCAGACAACTAAACACTGTCACTTCTGTCATTGTGAGCACAGCTCGCAGCGGATGACAAATAAAATCATGACATCCAATCAGCACTACAGACCGGTAATCCTCAGGATACGGGTGCACACGCATGACCAGCGGTTTGGGCTGTTGTTTCACAGCTGGTAATCTGCTCAGCGCTGAGATAAAAGAGATCTCCCAGAGCTTCTCCACCAGTGTGCCCCACAGAGAGATCAGGCCTTCGTGATATATTCTGTGGAGACTAGTGAGTCAAACATCTCATTTATGTATCAAAACATGATAAACAACCCAACAATTTCCTTCTTGACCCCCAGCATTTTGTGTTTTACTATCTTTCCGTGTTATATCTTTGCTCTGACATGTCTGAGGAATCAATCTTTGTTGGCTGTAAATGTGTTTTGCGTGAGGCGCGACAATGAAAAGGTTGCCATCCACAGATGAGAATGTGTATAGGTCACTTCATGTCATTTCATCTGCAAACTGACAAAACAGTATTAATCAGTGATGTCAGTTGGGAAATGTGACTGTCAAAACAGACTCTGACAACAATGACATGTCCGGCAGCCATTGAATCAAAAAAAATAAATAAATAAAAAAAGAAATAATACAAAGGACCCTGCCTGTCTGCCTGTCTGCCGTGGAGTGATGATTACCATCTGGACAGCAGCCATACAGTTCTGACTGAAATGAGATTTGTTTCGTGCGTGGACAGACCACGAACATTGGATTTCTGGTTTGCTCATGTGCTGCATTAATGCTCGACTGGCAGTCAGCTTTAGGGTTTGCAGCCAAATCACAAGAACGTTGGATGAGAATACCTTTTTCTGTCTTTTGAGATTCCCTGGCCACTGCGGTGCGTTTCACAACAGGTGCGTCTCAGCAGCTGGTAATGACTCAATACCCACAGTCTCTTAAGCTGTTCCTCCCTTGCTTCTTCTATTCCTCCAAATGTGCAGTTGCCTTCCTTCCTAGCTTGGGAAGTAAGCTGTTGCACTGCTATGGTAAAATATTTCTTTATCTGATTTTGTTGCCGTTTTCTGATCCATAATTGGCTTTACTCAGAGTGCATTAGCGCTGATTATAAAACATCATCCACAATGAGTTCCCTCTGAATTAAGTATTTTAACTAGGACAGGCCTCACTGGCTCTCTGCATGGGAAGAGTTTATCTTTTCATAGCTGGATGGAAAGTACAAAAAATAACACTACGAAACCTATTTTCTTTTTTTTCTTTTTTTTTTTTGTCCGCAGTCCACAGCACTTCAAAGTTTGCTCCAGCGATGAGTCAGGCAGAGGAAGATAATCATAGAGAACTCACAAATACTCCAGTGACAATTAACTGTCCGATGCTGTTGTCAAAGCAAATGAGCATATAGGAAATAAATATCCCATGTTATAATATGTACAGACTCTTCAATATGAAGATAGATTCAAAAACGTGACATTTAACTGTTGGCTCTTGTCTGGATTCAATTAGTGGCCATTTTTCAACAAAACACACTGGCCCTGCTGTGGGTCCTGTGTGGTGTCAAGAAACACTGCCTCGCAGACCGTTTGTCAGGCTTTTGGTCCAGTTTTGTGTCCCGTCATATAAATGTCTGCTCACCCAGACTTCACAGTAGTATCTTTGCGTGATTTATCCTTACATAAAAACCAGGCCACGTCGTCCTTGAATCAAACAGTCAAGCTGGGATGAAATGGTCTGACTTCCATCACTGAAATCTGCAGTTATCTTGCAGATTTTGCGAAAGAGGGGATGGGGATTTATGACTGTAGCCCCCCCAACACAGTAAGGTCCAGATACTTTTTTTATTTTTTTTGTTCTCAGTCACTGGCTCTTGCACAGCCCAGTGGATTTAACTTAATTTTGGAAGCCAAATGGCATGAGAGAAGTCTGTCCAATGACTAAAGAAGAGATCTGGCCATGCAGACACACAAATGGCCACAATTTGGCCATTGTTTAAAAACATGTAAAATGGTTGAGATCTCCGGGAGCAGCAAACTGAAGTGTAAGAGGGTAAAACAAGAAGTGTAAAGATGACAGCCTGCTCCTTCACAGACTGTACACTGGTCAAAATATTTCATACTGCATCACCCCTCTGTGTGGTTACACAGATTCAGTAGGAGACTGGTCATCAACATGGTGCCTCATGGACTGAACACTGGTCAGGATTTTCTTCTGGTGTCCGGCGAGAGACACTCCGATTCTCTGAAGATCTCTGGGGAAACATGGAAACAAAAACAGATATGAAAAATGTCATATTAACACAACTGTTATAAAAGGTGTTATGTGTAGGATTTCAACACCAATATATCATCAACACATTAATCAAAGCAGTCATTAACAGCTCTTTCTTATATACACTGCATGTTCAAGCTCTTCTAAGTTAGAACACTGGTACCTTTTTTTATTCTGTTTCTAGCACTGCTTATGATTAAGTGATGACAAAGTGGACTATGTTTAAGTAATCATTCTCAGACAGAAAAAATATTCATCTCATATAATTCTCTCCCAGGTTTTAGCCTCTTTTAATTTAAAAATATACTTTGCAAGTACATCCTTAATTCTATTTTATTGATCTGATACAGCAATTTTTCTCCATTCCCAGCAAACAATAAAGCATGGCTGGAATTTCAGGGTATGATTTAACAGACATACCACCATGAATCTGTGTTGCAAAGTGAACAGTTAAAAAGCCCAAGAAAAGTGAGTTCTGGTTAGTTTCCCATCCAATTTTCCCCTAGTAAGTGTCTTAAATATATTTCACTGGCTCATACCCCTCTTATCTGCTGTCCACACATACTTAATTAATCCCTGTGGGGGAATTCATCCTCTACATTTGACCCATTCCAACTATTTAGGAGCAGTGGGCAGTCACAGTGTAGAGCACTGGGAACAGCTCCAAGTCTGATGCTGGTGCCTTGGTCAAAGGTAATGGCAGGAACCCCTGGTGGACTACTCATTGACTGAAGAGTTTGGAGGTCAGGGCTAAAGGCTCATTTTGTGTCCAGCAGCTGCCCGGCAGAACTAAACCACACTCTGCAACAACATTTGCCTCCATTACAGGCTTGTTTAAGCAGGAGAAAGAGTGATCAAGTGATTCCTAAAATAGCTATTGACAAACTGAAAATCTATAGTACATTCATTACTAAGTAAACAAAACTAAAACATCCAGAATTTCGCAGGGGCAGATGGTATTGGGAAGTAAACATTATGGAAAAACACACTTCTAACATGATCGTTTTTAGCAGGAAAACAGTGCAAAAGACAACAAACCACAAGCAGAAACACAAGGTATGCCAATTATGGAGAAGAGGTACATGAAAGCCAGAGACTGTTGGAAATATGGGCCTAGCTTTAAGTAGCACCAAAACTGTTTCAATTCAATTCTGTTCAATTCATTTTATTTATATAGCACCGAATAACAACAGAAGTTATCTCAAGGCATTTTTCATAAAGAGCAGGTCTAGACCTTACTCTTTAGATTATTGTAATTACAGAGAGAGACCCAACAGTTCCCACCATGAGCAAGCACTAGGCAACAGTGGCAAGGAAAAACTTCCTTTTAAGAGGCAGAAACTTGCTGCTGATACCACTTAGAAGATAGTAGTGTAATCTGCGCACAGGGTAAGGACAGTCACCATTTATTTGACAGTGATATCTTGAGGTTCAGTAATGGCGCTCACAGCATTTTATACCACGATAAAAAAAGGAAGGGATGGAAGTAAGTAAGCCATGGAGATTGTTGAGAGAGACAGACAGGCATGCACATGGACCAGCAGTCAGCCGCCAACCAGCTGCCCTGCCAGTCATCCAACTAACAAGATGCCGACTTGGCAGGTGAGCAGTGTGAGACGCAGGCAGAGGGAGGCAGACAGACAAAAAGAGAGAGGAGGTTTAATGGATAGGACCTACTCTGCTGTGATTTGTGTGACGAGCGGCAAAGAGGTGAAACCAGAGCCCAGGAAGGAGTCTCGATATTGGGTCATCTTCAGAGCAGCCAGCCAGTCTTCCACTGAGCTCACCCTGCTCAGGTCCGGAGCTCCACGGTCTAACAAGGGATGATGGGAAGGACTGCAAGTGAATATAGATAGAGAGATTAGAAAAAATACTGTATCACAGAAACAGAGAGATGAGATAGGAAGAGTGTGTTTGTGTATGTAAATGAGTTTGTATCTCTGCTCACCCAGGGGCCACGTTGTTGGTGCCGGCTTTGAGAGATGCAGGGTTGCGTATCATTTTGTCCAACATGCTGACAATATCAGGGAACTTTGGCCGAGCGTTCCTGTCTTTCTGCCAGCAGTCCAGCATCAGCTGGTGCAGCACTACTGGGCAGTCCATCGGAGCTGGCAGCCTGAAATCCTGCTCTATGGCGTTTATCACCTGGGGCACAGTTGGAGAG
>BRZM01001570.1:56232-74776 GCA_033238685.1 Lates japonicus
GGAAGAAACTGTTCATGGCGTGAGGTCTTGGTTTTGATGGACCGGCAAACTTTCCCAAGCCGGAAGGAGGTCCTAAGAGTTTGTGACCAGGGTGAGAGGGATCGGCCATGACCTTTCCTGCCCGCCTCAGGGTCCTGGAGGTACAGTCCTGGAGAGAAGGCAGGTTACAGCCGATCACCTCTCAGCAGACCGGAGCGACACGCTGTGCCCCTCTGTCCCTGGAAGTAGCAGCAGGTACCAGATGGTGATGGAGGACGGAGGATGGACTCACAATGGAGTGGAAGTGCACCATCATTGTCCTTGGCAGGTTGAACTTCTCTCAGCTGCCGCAGGAAAGTACATCCCTGTTGGGCTCTTCTGACTGTGAGCCGATGTTTAGCCTGCCTGAGGTCCTGGGTGATGATGGTCCCAGGAAACGACATTCCATACAGTTCTGACTGGGGAGTCACCCAGATGATGGGGAGGGTGAAGCTGTTCTTCTGAAGTCTGCTAAATATTCCACTGTCTTCACAGTATTGAGTCTAGGTTGTTTTCACTGCACATAACCAGCTGATCAATCTCCTCCTGTAGGCAGACCCATCTCACCCAGAGATGAGCCCAATGAGGGTGGTGTCGCTTGCAAACTTCAGGAGCCTGACAGATCAACAGACTGGAGGCAGCTGCTGGTATAGGAGAAGAGTAGAGGGGAGAGAACACAGCCTGAGGGGAACCATGCTGATGGTCCGGGAGTCAGAAATGCTTTTCCCAGCCTCACATGCCGGCCTCCTGTCTAGGAAGTCTGTGATCCACCTGCAGATGGAGTCAGCACGCTCAGTTGGGAGAGCTTGTCCTGTAGCAGTGCTAATGATGGGTGTTAAAGGCGGAGCTGAAGTCCACAAACAGATCCTGGCATAGGTTCCTTGGGAAGTCTAGGTGCTGCAGATGAAGTGAGGGCTATGTTATTTTGCACTGCCTACAGACCTGTTGGCTCAGAAGTAACCGCAGGGGTCCAGAGTGGGTCGGTGATGGACGTGATAAGAGCGCCAAAATGACTTGGCTAACACAGAGGTCAGGGCGACGGGTCTGTAGTCATTAAGTCCTGTGATCCTTGATTTTTGGGGGTAGATGATATGTGGAGGCCTGAAGCAGGCTGGCACATGCATGTCTCCAGTGAGGTGTTAAAGATGCTCAGAACACTGGAGACAGCTGATCGGCACAGTGCTTCAGGGGTGGCTGGAGACAGAAATTATCAGGGGTTCTGTCTTCTTGAAGAGTTCAGCACGCCTCTCCAGGATGAAGAGAGAGGGGAGGGGCCTAAGGTGTGAAGCTGAGGCCCTGACCCCTGATGTGCTGGGGGGTGAGAGGCTGGTGGTGGGGCCAGGAGATGGCCGGGGATGGTGTCGTGATCGTCGCACTGTCTTTCAAAGGCAGAACCTATTCAGGCTGTCCGGTTGTATGCGAGTCGCTCAGGAGTGGGGACTTTGGGCTTAAACAGTGATCGCCTGAGCCCTCTCCAGACAGTAGCGGAGTCACCTGCTGAGAACTGGTGTTGTAGTTTCTCAGAGTACAGCATGCTTGGCTTCTTCACTGCCTCCTGCTGAACCTGTACTTGACCCCTCAGCTCTGCCTCTGTCTCACTCCCGAACGCCTCCTCCTTCTCCAGCCTCAGCTGTCTTGAGTTTACAGGAACCTGTCATACCGCGTGAGTGTTTGTCTTGTCTGGGATTTTGGTCCGCCATTTTCGTTTTATTGAAGGATTTACTTCCTTTCCTATCAGAGCACTCTTGCTCCTTCCTCATGTGTCACCTGTGTGTCCTGTTTACTCATTGTCTCCACCTGTTTCAATACTCTCATGCTTTTAAATAGTCTTGCCCCTTGTCTTGTTGTATGTTTCGCCTGTTCCGACTTACCTCCAGCCTTGAATCCACAGTGTTGCCCAGTAAACCATTGTTCCTCTGTAAGATGATTTTTGTTTGAAATTTTGTTCAGTTTCTTGCCTTAGCCTTAGAGTACTCTCTTAGTTGTTTGATTTCCTCCTTTAGGAGCCATTTTACTTACCTCGCTATGTTCATAGTCTTAGGTCCTCCTGCTTAGGAGAGAGTTTTATTTAGAGCTTTTCTGCCTTTCTCCTGTTGAGCCGCTTTTGTTTCAATCCTTCGTAGTCTTGTTTGCCTCTGAGAGTGATTTTGATTTGTTCTAACTTCTTATTAGCCACCGCTCATTTGTTTTTCCTGCTTGAGAGTGACTTTTGTTTCTTGTTATCTTATCTGCCCCAGGAAAGTTTTCAGCTCTGTTTTGGGCACCAAGGAGAACTTGAAAGTCTGTTTTAGCTGGGCCATCTCATGCCTGAGTCCTGCCTTTAGTCCTGCCTGACAACACCTGGCCAGTACACCTGCAGAGACTGGCCAGCGGACAGGGTACAAAATGCAGTGGGAAGTACGCCTCCCAGCAGGAGGAGTTTCAGACGGCGATGGCCTCGCAACCAGGCCAGTTGCCTCCAAGTGCTGGGACCACTCATCAACCACCCAGGCCAGACTACCAGCCCATCCACAGCACCCACCCAGATACCGCAGCGGCTGCAGTTCAGCTGCCCTTCACCGGGTGAACAACTGCGCCCAGAACGCTTGGGAACCAGGTGTGTGCCTTCCCAGATTTGACTGCTCCCATACATTTTGAACATTCCCCCACAAGCTACTCACATAACCAGATAGCCTTTTATGGTCCCCATCTGGCAGCAGAGCGAGCCAGCCATGGTGATGGGCTCTGGAGTCCCCACTTAAAGCTCCCCGAGGACTTTAAGGCAGCACTTATGAGAACTTTTGACCTGTGTCCACAGATAGGAAAATAGGAGCTGAGCTGGCTGACACAGGGCAGTCGCCGGTTTGTGATTATGCCATCCACTCCGCACCTCTGGCGGGCGGAGAGTGTGGAACCCCACAGCTTTTATACATGACGGTCTCAGTTGGGTCTGACTGCTTCCATACAGGAACTGCTGGTTCCCTTGGACCTACCTCCCGACCTGACTCCCCACGCCTCGCCATCTGGACTGACAACCTAATCCATGTAACTCAAGCAGCAACGGGAAGCAGGCCATCATCAGGGAGAACACCCCGCACACTTGCACCTGACTGGCTGGAGCCTGCCGCACTCTCTATAACATCCTCCTTTCCCCACGGCCAGGGAGCCCATGCAGCTCGGCAGGGCACGGCTGACGCAGAGGAGCGACGATTAAGGCAGCAGGAGGGTCAAGCGATCATGGGAGTCAGACCACCGGCCACTGTCCTACTAAAGGGCCCAAGGTGGTGAGTCAACTCACGATTCAACCATGTTCCGCTGCATACTCACGCCCATCAAGGTAAAGCATCATGACATCACAATTTCACTTGGGGTACTTTGTATTGATTCAGGGGCTGACAAGTCTCATGACCGATCTGCCCAAAAGCTCAAGTTGAAAAACTGAACAATTATCCAAGCTATTGGGCACAGTGCTCCTGGACGGGACCCAATATTCAATGTGACTCACAAGACTGAACTGATTCTGTTATTAGAGATGATCACTCATGAACTCATGTATTTTCATTTGTTTCACCCCACCCAGCACTCACTCATTCTAGGCTCGTGGTTAAAAGAACACAACCCTACATAAACTGGAGAAACAGAAACCCGGGATGGGGAAGGACTGTGCTAACCATCAGGGTTCAACTTGTTTCAGGGAGAAAATATACAACTATTAACCATGTCTCTCTCAATGTTACCACAGACCCCTGAGACTTGACCTGAGATCCGTAATTCCTCCCTGCTACCACCATCTCCGGGAGGTTTTAGCACCAAGGCCATGTCACTCCCTCACAGACCGCACGACTGCGCCATAGACTTGATCCTGGTTCCACCATCCCCAAGGGTCGCTTTACCCATCTCTGGTCTGAGAAAGCGTCATGACAGAGTGTACATAGAGACCAATGAAGGCGTAGCTTATTCGCCCCTCCTCATCAGCCGTCAGCTGGTTTTTTCTTTTGTGGCTAAGAAGGAGACTTGGCCCTACAGCCCTGTATCGATTATTACAGCCCTCTTTAATGATATTACCATTAAAAACCGATATCCATTACCTGTCATGTCATCTGTCTTTGATCAGCTCCAGCAGGCCAAGATTTCACCAAACTAGATCTCCGGAAACGCTTACCACCTAGTCAGGATCAGAGGGATGAGGAAGACAGGATTCAACACAATTAGTGGTCACTACGAATATTTGGTCATGCTATTCGACTCACCAATGTTCTTTGGCTGTCTTCTTCAGGCCATGGTCAACGACACATCCTGAGACTTCTAGACCATTTCTAGTATCAGCCATTTCTAGATGACATTCTCATATACTCGCCTGACCTAGAACCACAAAAACACGAGCCACTGTCCTAGAAACGACTACTAGAACACAAACTCTATGTTAAAGCAGAAAAGAGCGAGTTTCATGCCAACACCATCTCCTTCCTGGCTTCAGTATTCCCTGGAAGGTGTGCAGATGGATCCGCTAAAGTCAGTGCTGTGGCCAATTGGCCCACGCCTGATAGCCGCAAGAAGGTTCAGCAGTTCCTCGGATTTGCTAACTTTTACAGGCGGTTTATCAGAGGCTTCAGCGCAATAGCAGCCCCACTTCATGCTCTAACCTCCTCGAAGGTGCAGTTTTCCTGGTCCCCAGAAGCAGAGGCCGCCTTCCAAGACCTCAAGACCCGCTTCACCACGGCGCTGATCCTCACTATGCCAGACCACCAACGGCAGTTCGTGGTTGAAGTGGATGCCTCCAACGAAGGGATCGGGGCGGTCCTCTCTCAGCGGTCGGAGCAGGATGGGAAGATGCATCCCTGTGCCTTCCTGTCGCGGCGGCTGTCCCGGGCAGAGCGGAACTATGATGTCGGTAATCGAGAGCTGCTAGCGGTCAAGGTGGCCCTGGAGGAATGGAGGCACTGGTTGGAGGGGGCTGAACACCCATTTATCGTCTGGACTGATCACAAGAACCTAGAGTATATACGTAAAGCCAAGAGACTAAATTCTCGTCAGGCCAGGTGGGCGCTGTTCTTTAATCGTTTTGCCTTTACTCTTTCTTACAGGCCGGGGTCCCGGAACGTCAAGCCAGACGCCCTGTCACGACTCTACGACCCTGAGCCTGTTGCCAAGGAACCAGAGCCTATCCTTCCACTGACCTGTGTGGTAGGAGCGGTTACTTGGCAGATAGAAAATGAGGTTAAGCAAGCGAATGGTGAGGCTCCTCCACCTAGTGGGTGCCCTGAGAATCGATTGTTTGTCCCTGTTGATCTGCGCCCACAGGTGATTCACTGGGCCCACACATCGCTGCTCTCCTGTCATCCGGGAGTTCGACGGACTATGTTCGCCATCTCCCGGAGGTTCTGGTGGCCATCCATGGAACCGCAGGTCCGGGAGTACGTCGAGGCATGTTCGGTCTGCGCCAGGAATAAGACGTCCTCCAGGTCACGCGTGGGACTACTGCAGCCGCTTCCCATCCCCTCCAGACCGTGGGCCGACATATCCATGGACTTTGTCACAGGGCTCCCGGTCTCCCAAGGTAACACCACCGTCCTCACTGTGGTGGACAGGTTTTCTAAGATGGTCAGATTCATAGCTTTGCCTAAACTGCCTTCAGCCAAGGAAACGGCTGAAATTATGATTAACCATGTCTTCAAAGTTCACGGTTTTCCCAAGGACATCGTCTCCGACCGGGGGCCCCAGTTCGTGTCGTGCTTCTGGAGGGAATTCTGTCGGCTCATCGGAGCTAAGGCCAGCCTGACTTCAGGTTACCACCCGGAGGCCAACGGCCAGACTGAACGCCTCAATCAACAGCTGGAAACCGGCCTTCGGTGTCTAGTGTCCCAGAACCCCTCAACATGGGGCAAACACCTGGTCTGGGTTGAGTATGCCCACAACTCTTTGCCCACCTCAGCCACAGGTTTCTCACCCTTCAAGTGTGTTTATGGCTACGAGCCCCCTGTTTTCGCTGACCAGGAACCCGAAGTGTCAGTGCCCTCCGCCCACTCTATGATCCGCCGGTGCCGACGCATCTGGTCAGCCGCCCGACAGGTTCTCATCCGCCAGGGAGATCGGGTCAAAAAGGCGGCAGACCGCAGGAGACGGCCCACCCCCACCTACTGGCCAGGCCAGAGAGTGTGGCTCTCGGCCAAGAACCTCCACCTCAGAGTCCCTTCCAGGAAGCTGGCACCGCGCTTCGTGGGTCCGTTTCCCATCACCAAGATCATCGGTCCTGCAGCTGTTCGCCTTCGCCTGCCCCGATCCCTCCGCGTCCACCTCACTTTTCATGTAAGTCAGGTAAAGCCAGTCAAGGTGAGCCCCATGGTCCCGACCCCCCCGCCCCCTCCTCCTCCAGAGGTGGTTGACGGAGGCCCCGTCTGCAAAGTCAAGAAGCTGCTGGCAGTACGCAGCCGGGCCCGGGGCAAACAATACTTGGTGGACTGGGAGGGTTATGGACCGGAGGAGAGACAGTGGGTTCCCTCACGATTCATCTTGGACCACAGTCTCATTGAAGACTTCGACCGTGACCATCCTGGACAGTCTGGACCGTCTGGTAGCCGGTCCTAGAAGGGGGGGTTCTGTCACACTGCGGTGAGGTTTGTCTTGTCTTGGGATTTTGGTCTTGTCATTTCCTGTTTTATTTTGAAGGATTTACTCTCCTCTCGTTTCAGAGCACTTGCCCTTCCTCATGTGTCACCTGTGTGTCCTGATTACTCATTGTCTCCACCTGTTTCCCATTACCTCTGCGTGTTTAAATAGTCTGTGTCTCCTTTGTCTTGTGCCAGAGTGTCTTCGTCCGTTCACCCGACTTAGCTCCAGCCTTGAATCCACAGCCACAGTGTTGCCTCCAGTAAACCATTGTTCCTCTGTAAGAGTGATTTTTTTTTTTTTTGTTTGTAAATTTTGATATCTCAGTTTCTTGCCTTAGCCTTAGAGTAC
This sequence comes from Lates japonicus, assembly GCA_033238685.1. Taxonomy (NCBI): domain Eukaryota; kingdom Metazoa; phylum Chordata; class Actinopteri; family Centropomidae; genus Lates; species Lates japonicus. The sequence continues at coordinate 63,187 of BRZM01001570.1, forward strand.
TTTCTTAGTTGTTTGATTTCCTCCTTTAGGAGCGATTTTGTTTTACTCGTTTATGTTCATAGCTTATCTTAGGTCCTCCGTTTTTTAGGAGAGTTTTATTTAGAGCTTTTCTGGTTTTCCTCCTGTTGGAGCGTTTTTTGTTTAATCCTTTCATAGCCTTTTGTTTGCCTCCTCTGTGAGTGATTTTTGATTTGTTCTAACTTTATTAGCCACCGTTCATTTGTTTTTTTTCCCTCCTTTTTGAGAGTGACTTTTTGTTTTTGTTATCTTATCCACCCTAGGAAAGTTTTATAGCCTCTGTTTCTTTGGCACTCAAGTGAGAGAACTTTTGTTGTTAATAAAGTCTGTTTTATTAACGTCATCTCTGCGTCTGAGTCCTGCCTTTAGTCTCGGCCTGACAGAACCAGGGTTTGTCATTGTTGTAACTCACCCTGGGCCCTGCAGTGCTGAATATTGTGAATCTATCGTTGACGACTGGCACTGTTCCTTCTAGCTTTAAAACAGCTGTGGTTAAACCTTTACTTAAGAAACCACACCTTGATCCTGGGTCTTTAGGTAACTATCGGCCTGTCTCAAATCTCCCATTCTTCTCTAAAATACTAGAAAAAGTGGTGTATCAGCAGCTTTCAGCTCATTTAGCTGATAATAATCTATTTGAATCGTATCAGTCTGCTTTTAGGGCCTTTCACTCTACTGAAACAGCACTTGCTAAAGTAGTAAATGATCTGCTACTCTCTTTAGATTCAGGTTCCACCTCTCTGCTCCTATTACTTGATCTTAGTGCAGCCTTTGATACTATAGACCACCGTATACTCGTGGACCGACTGGAAAATAGATTTGGAATCTCTGGCCTGGCCCTCAGCTGGTTAAAATCTTACTTATCTGACAGAACTCAGTGTGTTCTCTTGTAATAATACTGTATCAGCCTTTTCTGATGTGAAATATGGAGTACCCCAGGGTTCTGTTCTTGGCCCCCTGCTTTTCTCTCTTTATATTTCTCCTCTTGGCCAAATTATTCGGAACCATGGAATTAATTTTCACTGTTATGCTGATGATACCCAGCTATATGTGCCTATAAAGGCTGATAATGCCTCTCAAATTAGGGAACTAGAGATCTGCTTGTCTTCTGTTAAAAGCTGGATGTCTCAAAACTTCCTGCTTCTTAATTCAGACAAAACTGAAATGCTGGTTATTGGCCCGGCGCGATATAGACACCAGTTCGATCATGTAACTATATCCCTTGACAACTGTGTTATCTCTCAAAATACAACAGCCAAAAATCTGGGTGTCACACTTGATCGTACTCTTTCCTTTGATCAGCATATTAAAGACATTACAAAGACCGCCTTTTTTCACCTACGCAATATAGCTAGGATTCGGTCTTCTCTTTCCATGGCAGATGCTGAAATTCTAGTCCATGCCTTTGTTTCTTCTAGACTGGATTATTGTAATGTTTTGCTTTCAGGACTACCGTGTGCTAGCACTAAAAGTCTGCAAATGGTTCAGAATGCTGCAGCTAGAATGCTGACCAATTCGAGAAGGTTCGACCATATTACCCCGGTTTTAGCCTCCCTTCACTGGCTCCCTATTCGTTAGATCAGACTTTAAAGTTCTCTTAATGACTTATAAAATTCTAAATGGGCTAGCCCCCTTATACCTGTCTGATCTTCTTAACCCTTATATTCCCTCCCGTGCTCTGCGTTCTCAGAGTGCAGGGCTGCTATCTGTCCCCAGAGTCAAAAAGAAGTCAGCAGGCTGCAGGGCCTTCTCCTATCGGACCCCTTTCCTCTGGAACAACCTCCCTATTGATATTAGACAGGCTGACTCAGTTGAGGCCTTTAAATCCAAACTAAAAACTCATCTTTATGCCTTAACTTTTAACTAGCATATTATTCTGGTTCCATTTTTCCCTCGGCGGGTTGGGTCAGTCTCAGTGCATCAGTTAAGATTAATAGTTAGTAAATGTTGTCCATGATGTCCTGCCGACGAGATTACTATTAACTGTCTTAATATCGTTGCATCACTTTAACTGTGTGTTCTTCCCTCAAGCACATTAGTGCCCAGGCTGTGCTTCTCCTACTTGTCTGTGTGTTCATGTGCTTATATAATTATACAACTACTGGGGTGTGTGTGTGTGTGTGTGTGTGTGTGTTTACAGCTCAGTTTGGCTGTCTGTCATGGTCAGAGTGTGAGAACAAACTGCTGTATGTAGCTGAGAAGAGCAAGAACACATCAACGGAAACACATGACGGGGATTCTGCATGTGGGAAGGTACTACACACACACACACAGAGTCACAGGCACACATGCACGCGCCTGATGGATATGATCTTCAGATGAAAATTAAGCAGATCACAGTCCAAGAGAACCGTAGAACATCTTTGTAGAAAAGTGTTTTAGTGTGTCTTATTTTTCTTGTGTATCATTGTGCCCAATCAGGACAGAAGTGTGTACTGCGAGGACTGGGGCGAGGCTCTGACCAACAAGAGCAGCTCTGTCATTTGTGTGGTGAATCTGCAGAACGGCACTGTGAGCGTGCTGCAGGGCGTGCCGCCTCAAGTCTCACCTGGACAGGTGACAGCAAAGAGATTTTCACTTCCACTTCACCTGACCCTGTAGGCTTTTTATGCATGCTGGTTTTGAATGTCTTTCCTGTGATTCATATCTTATGTCTGTGTGTGTGTATTGTCCTCCAGGCTCTGTGGTCTCCTGGGAGTCAGTCTGTGATATTTGTTGGCTGGTACCACGAACCCTTCAGACTCGGACTGAAGTTCTGCTCCAACCGCAGGTCAGATATAGTAGCTGCTTTGTTTTTTTTGAGTCCGCACGAAAAACAGCAGCATCTTCAGCACTGAAATAATCAAGAGACGTTTTGATTTGGATAGTAAAAACTATCATATCTTGTCTTGTTTCATACTGTAGATAAAAGCACAAAAATACTATTATGTATTTATTATGAGGCATGATGAATCAGAATGATTCTAACAGACTCGTAAAATATAGTTTCTGGCAGGCACCTCAACCACCCAGTGGAAATGACTATACTCACTTTTTGTCTCTCTCTCTCTATCAGGTCAGATTATTCAGATTCTGACCTGGATGGATACTGTGGTGCGTATGTGGCCTTTATCTTCGTTACGAATTAAACTCACCTGCTCATCTGATTCTGTCCATCCTCCATCTCTAAACCAGAGTGTCTGTCGGGGACAACCTGTCAGTGTCCTGTCCCAGGCTGAGTCCAGATGGATCCACTGATCTACCTGCAGGGCCGAGTGTTTGTCTCACAATCAGTGCCTCAGTCTCCAGGTACTCTGTGTGTGCTTTGTGTGCGTAGACTATATATGTTCCTTCGCCAACAGTAACAGTAACTGTTACTCCTCCACAGTTGGGATTCCTCGTGCGGGAAGCATCAGTGTTGTCAACAGACCAAACACTGGTAGGTTACATACAGAAATAGCTGGTGATGTGGCTTGTGTGAGAGAGAAAAAAAAATCAAAAAATTACAGGTGAAAATTCTCTGTTCCTCCCTTTCAGGTGAGTTTGCAGGAATTTGCGAGGCCTCTGCTGTCCTGCTGCTGGTCTGCAGACAACAGAGGGTGTTCAGCAGTGCCCGCAGGAACTGGAAGGTAACAACCAGATATTACAAGAATAGTTTGACATTTTGAAATACGCTTTGGTTGCCAATGGTTAGATGAGACGATACCACCCTTCATGTTTTTACATTAGATATGGACCAGACTCAATTAGCTTAGCTTAGCAAAAAGACAGGAAGGTGCATCTATCCAAAGTTTCAAAATCTGCCTACCAGAATTCTGAAGTTCACTCATTAACAGGGTTATATCTAACGTGCAATCCATACACACCAAAAATGTGAAACCTGTGTTCATCATTGAACTTTTAGCATAAAGACTTTCCAGTCTTAATGCTAAGCTAAGCTCCTGGCTCCAAATTATATAATCAGTGCACACATGAGAGTGACATCAATCCTCTTATCTAACCCACAGAAATGTCAAATTGTTCTTTAAATAAAATACCTACGATACCCAAATGTTGATGTTGTCAATTCATGTCATCATATTCACACACTCCTCCATGACGCATTTATTCTCTCTTTCTCTCAGGATCTCTTTATGGTCGACAGAAGATCAAAGAAAGTCACCTCCCTCTCTGATAGTAAGAGTCCATTCTCTCCTCCACCTCCTCCTCACTCTCTTCTGTCCACATCTCCATCTCTTCTTTTCCCTCCTCCACCTTCTCCTGTCTCTGCCTGTCTCCATCTCCTTTCCTCCTCCTCCATCTCCCCTTTCTCATCCTCCTCTCTCTCCTCTGCTTCCCCCTCCTCCCCCCCCTTGTTGGCCTCCCCATCCTCCCCTATCTCCCACTGTTCCTCTCCCCTTCCTCTTAATCCCCTCTCCCCTCTTCTTCCCCCTCCTTTCCTCCTTTTGCTGCAGTTCCTCACCGTCCCTCTGACTCTGACCTTCCTCCTCCTCCTCCTCCTCCAGATCCTCTTCCCACCTTCCTCCCTCCCCTCCCCCCTCCTTCACCTTCATCTTCATCATCATGAGCACAAGAGTGTATTTGAAGGTACGACAAGACCAACAGACTACCCGTCACCACCAGCATCCTACTGGGAGATTTTCCTTTATGTTCCTTTATCTCTGAGTTTGTTCTGCTCTGTCATTTTTCTCTGGTGTTCTCTTTCTCATCACTTTCACTCTATTCATGCTGTCTTGTTGTTCTCTGTTTGCCCCTGTCCCCGCAGGTGCCTCTGATCTTTCCAAAGTTTGCGGCAGCTGAAAACTGCTGACAGTTCAAAAGGATCTGATGGTTGTCTGCTGCTCCAGCCCCAGTACACCACCCACTCTGGTCGGACACCACACACAAACGCCCAGCACAATGCTGAAACACTGTTTACCACACTGTTTTTTTGGTTTGTTTTATGGGCTGTGTGTGTGTGTGTGTGCGGTGGGCAGAGGGTGGGTTTCCTCCCTCAGCAGGCACAGACTCACAAACATTGCAGCAGTCTGTCATGACCTTTAATCTCCATTGACAATTCTAGATGTTATCTCCTTCTGAAGAGGACAACACACACTACTGTGAGTTTTCACCCTTCAAATAAGACTTGTTCTGATGTTAAGCTCTGTTCTTAATTCTTCTCTGTCATCAGCTGGTTTAGACTTTGCGCTGTCCTGGATAAACTGTCTCACTCCCTTTGATGCCAAGATACCTCTGGTTGTCTTCATCCATGGTTTGTGTACACTTCAGGTTTTTTGTGTGATTATTATTTCTGTTACAAGATGGAACATATTTTAAACACTCTTCTATTATTTTTTAATATTATGATTTTGTTTTCGTTACTTGTCTCCTCAGGCTCCTCACTCCCAGTTCCCTGCAGAGTGGAATACACCACAGCCGGCTACAAACTCGAAGTTTTACAGCTCATGGGTGAGATATTCTGTTTATACACACACTCACACACACATTTTTGTTTTCTGGAGAGTTAGCTAAATATTGATACTCAATCTCATGTTGGTACATTAAATATGAAGTTGTAGCCGGGAGATGAGTTAGCATAAAACTGAACAGGGAAACTGCTAGGCTGACTGTTCAGTAATAAAAAACTAAAAAATAAAAAACTAGTATAAACTCTCAATACAAGCAACATATTTTATTTGAGTATTCAACATCATAACTAGGACTCATTATGTTTGTTTGAAAATCTGTTTAAATTATTTCTTTGGATCATAATAATCCATGTGAAAATCAGTTTTAAAAAAATCTTATTTGCAGGAAAATACTTGTCTTTCCATTTTCCTCATGTATTTGCTTTGTAGTTTACTAGCAACTTTGATGGAATCAGAAGCAAATTTGTATTTATATACTCTCCATTCTTCCTAATCACTTCTATTTTGAAACTTTTTTGGCTCTACACACAATAAGATGCAGTTTACTCTTAAAGTTTGTTTTGGGATTACAATGTTTTCATTATTAACTTTTATTATACCTCACACAAAATCAATCCCAAACAAACTTTAAGAGTAAACTGTGACCCTATTGTATGCAATAGAGCCAAAAAGTTTCAAAATAGAAGTGCGATTAGGAAGAATGAGAAAGAGCAACACAAATTTGCTTCATCTCCATCAAAGCTAAGTGTGCAAACGCAAGCAAATACATGGGGAAAATGGAAAGACTCTACATTTTTCCCAACAAGATTTTTAAACCCAATTTTCACATGGATTATTAAGATCAAAAATAATTTAAACAGATTTTCAAACAAACGAATGAGTCCTAGTTATGATGAATATATGCACATCCAAATAAAATATGTTGCTTGTATTGAGAGCTAGTTTTTTATTTTTATTTTTTATTACTGAACAGTCAGCCTAGCAGTTTCCCCTGTTCAGTTTTTATGCTAACCATCTCCGCTACAGCTTCATATTATTTACTGTACCAACATGAGATTGCATCACATTTAGCTAACTCTCTCAGAAAACAAAATGTGTGTGAGTGTGTGCAAACAGAGATATCTCACCCATGAGGCACAGCAAAGCCGAGTTTAGCCAGCTCAAGGTGGTGCTGTTCCACCTGCAGGAACTGGGAGTGAGGGCCACCGAGGGAACAAACAAACATGAAAACAAAATCATAATATTAAAAAAATAATAAAGTGTTTAAAATATGTTTCATCTTGTAAAGCAGAAATAAAAACAATCACACAAAAACCTGAAGTGCACACAAACCATGGATGTAAAGACAACCAGAGGTATCTTGGCATCATAAAGGAGTAGACGTTTAACCAGGACAGCACCAAAACTAAACCAGCTGATGACAGAGAGAGAAAATTAAGAACAGAGTCAACATCAGAACAAGTCTTATTTTGAAGGAGTGATTGAAAACTCACAGTAGTGTGTGTTGTCCTCTGAAGGAGTGTGTACATCTAGAATTGTCCAATGGAAGAAGGTCGCGACAGGCTGCCAATGTTTTGCCAGGTCACAAATTACCTGTTGAGGGGAAGGAAACCTGACCTCTGCCCATCAAGACACACACACACATGCTCCATAGCAAAACCAAAAACAGTGTGGTAAACAGTGTTTCAGCATTGTGCTGGGCGTTTCTGTGTGGTCCGACCAGAGTGGGTGGTGTACTGGGGCTGGAGCAGCAGACAACCATCAGATCCTTTTGAACTGTCAGCAGTTTCCAGCTGCCATAAACTTTGGAAAGATCAGAGGCACCTGCAGAGGACAGGGAGCAAAACAGAGAAACAACAAAGACAGCATGAATAGAGTGAAAGAAGTGATGAAGAAAAGAGAGAACACCAGAGAAAAATGACAGAGCAGAACAAACACAGAGATAGAGGAACATAAAGGAAAATCTCCCAGTAGGATGCTGGTGGTGACGGGTAGTCTGTTGGTCGTGTCGTACCTTCAAATACACTCTTGTATACAGTGTGAAGATGAGGGAAGGTGAAGGAGGGTAGGGAGGGAGGGAGGAGATCGGGAAGAGAGGATCTGGAGGAGGAGGAGGAGGAAGGTCAGAGTCAGAGGGACGGTGAGGAACTGCAGCAAAAGGAGAAGGAGGGGAAGAAGAGGGAGAGGGATTAGAGGAGAGAGGGCAGTGGAGATGAGGGGGAGGATGGGGGAGGCCAACAGGGGGAGGAGGAGGGAAGCAGAGGAGAGAGGGAGGATGAGAGGGAGATGGAGGAGGGAGGGGAAGGGAGTGGGACGAGGAGAGGGCAGGAGAAGGTGGGAGGAAAAGAAGAGATGGAGATGTGGACAGAAGAGGAGGGAGGTGGAGAGAATGGACTCTCTTACTATCAGAGAGGAGGTGACTTTCTTTGATCTTTACATAGGCCATAGAATCCTGAGAGAATAAATGCGTCATGGAGGAGTGTGTGAATATGATGACATGAATTGACAATATCAACATTTGGGTATCGTAGGTATTTTTATTTAAAAGAACAATTTGACATTTCTGGCCAAGAGTTAGATAAGAGGATTGATGTCACTCTCATGTGTGCACTGATTATATAGTTGGAGCCAGGAGCTTAGCTTAGCATTAAGACTGGAAAGTCTTTATGCTAAAAAAGTTCAATGATGAACACAAGGTTTCACATTTTGGTGTGGTATGGATTACACAAATTAGATATAACCCTGTTAATGAGTGAACTTCAGAGGTGCTGGTAGGCAGATTTTTGAAACTTTGGATAGAATCTTGCTTCCTGTCTTTTTGCTAAGCTAAGCTAATTGAGTCTAGTTCCATATCTAATGTAAAAACATAAGAGTGGTATCGTCTCATCTAACCATTGGCAGCAAAAAGCGTATTTCCAAAAATGTCAAACTCATCCTTGTAATATCTGGTTGTTACCTTCCAGTTCCTGCGGGCACTGCTGAACACCACTCTCTGACTGTCTGCAGACCAGCAGCAGGACGGCAGAGCCTCATAAATTCCTGCAAACTCACCTGAAAGAGAGGAACAAGGAGAGAAATTTTCACCTGTAATTTTTGATTTTTTTTTCTCTCTCACACAAGCCACATCACCAGCTATTTCTGTATGTAACCTACCAGTGTTTGGTCTGTTGACAACATCCAACAGTGTGGATGTCTTCCCACTTTTGAGGTCCAACTGTGGAGGAGTAACAGTTACTGTTACACTGTTGGCAGAAGGAACATACATATAGTCTACGCACACAAGCACACACACAGAGTACCTGTTGGAGACTGAGGCACTGATTGTGAGGACCAAACACTCGGCCCTGCAGGTAGATCAGTGTGGATCCATCTGGACTCAGCCTGGGACAGGACACTGACAGGTTGTCCCCCGACAGACACTCTGGTTTAGAGAGATGGAGGATGGACAGAGATCAGATGAGCGGAGTGAGTTTAATTCATTAACGAAGAGATAAAGGCCACATACGCACCACAGTATCCATCCAGGTCAAGTCTGAATAATCCTGACCTGATAGAGAGAGAGAGACAAAAAGTGAAGTATAGTCATTTCCACTGGGTAGTTTGAGGTCTGCTATACCCAGAAACTATATTTTACACGAGTCTGTTAGAATCATTCTGATTCATCATGCCTCATAATAAATACATAATAGTATTTTTGTGCTTTTATCTACAGTATGAAACAAGACAAGATATGATAGTTTTTACTATCCAAATCAAAACGTCTCTTGATTATTTTCCAATTGCTGGGAATGCCCAACTTGTTTTTGTCACGGACTCCAAAAACAAAGCAGCTATATCGACCTACTTGATTGGAGCAGAACTTCGGTCAGTCTGAAGGGTTCGTGTTACCAGCCAACAAATATCACAGACTGACTCCCAGGAGACCACAGAATGGAGGACAATACACACACACAGACATAGATATGAATCACAAGAAAGACATTTCAAAACCAGCATGCATAAAAAGCCTGGGAGTCAGGTAGAGTACGATGAAAATCTCTTTGCTCACTGTCCCGGTGACAGCAAAGATTTTCCTTCCACTTCACCTGACCCTGCGGGCTTTTATGCTGAACTAATCTCTTTCCTGTTCATATCTTCTGTGTGTGTATTATCCTCCAGCTCTAACCTGAGGCTCAATCTGTAATGTTAACAATACCCACGAACCCTTCGAACTCGGACTGAGATGCTGTCGGCACTGGTCAGATGTGTTAACCAGCTGTTTTTGATCCTGAGCAACGGCATCGCGCGAGGAGACGTTTTGGAACCCCGGATGAAACTGTCGTATCTTGTCGGCGATAAACGCAAAATGCTATTATCGTTTGTTATTGAGGGCGTGATGAATCGGAATGATTCACCAACGAACTGGGCAAATGCTCGGTTTCTGGTGCGGACCTCAAACTGGGGCTTATACTCGCTTTTGTCTCTCTCTCATCGGGTCGGGATTATTCCGGACGTTTACGGATGAACTGCCCCAGCCAGGGCGCATGTGACCTTGCAACTGGATTGATGATTAGGCGCTCGCTCGTCTGGTCTGTGCATCCTCCGTCTGGGCACCCGGGTGCCGGTCGGGACGGCTGCCGTCGATGTCCCGGGCTGAGTCAGATGAATCACGCGATCTGCCTGCGGGGCCCGGTCACATCCGGTGCCTCGTTGCTCTGTAATGACAATGGCAATGATTAATATTGTGTTCTGCTTGACAGTGTGACATTGACTGTTATCGCCGCAGTTGGACCTCAAGAAATGGAACAATCACGCTGGTGTTGATCGACAGACCAGACGCTGGTGGGTTACGTGCAGTGGCTGGTGGGCGACAGTGGGTCAGGTGATTGAGACTGTTCACTGGGTGATTTGCGGGGACCCCAGCTGGGCCTGCTGCTGGAATCTGCCAGACAGATCGGGGTCAGTGTTCGGCGGTGCCGCAGGGTTTGGGAGGCCGACAACCGAGACAGTACAGGGGTCAGTTTGACGTTTTGAATGCGCTTTTGCTGCTTGATGGTTGGATGAGGACGATGCCACTCTTATGTTTGGGTGGATATCGGAACTGGACTCAGTTAACAACGAAAGGACGGGAAATGATTCAATCAATCGAAATCTGTATGACATCGGTTAGCTCGTTATTTGGGATTGTCAATCAGTTTGTGATCATGCTGCGCAGGGCAGTTCGTCGTTGGACACGGCATGAGGACTTTCCGGGATCAATGATGTGGGCAAACAGAACTCGGCGGTGCGTGGTGTCGATCCGTCTGAGCGGTGGGGGGTGTCGGGTTAGACTGGCAGATGAGGTGCCTGCGATGCTTGAATGTTGGTCATTCGTGGTCGTCCGCTGTTCGCAGTCAGACGGGGAGGATCGAGGGAGATCGCCTCCCTCTGGTGGTGAGTCGTTCTCACTCCGCCTCACTCGCCTATTTCTGGTCCGCATCTCAAACTCTTCTTTCTCCTCAGCCTCCTGTCTTTCTTGCCTGGTCTCTTTTTCCCCCACTCATCCTCCGTCTCGCTGTAAATTAAATAATATATATGTCTTGGGCACACTCTGTCACTCCCTTGTTTGTCCATCTGTCTCCACTGTTCCTCTCCCCTCTTCCATCCTGTCCCTCTCCCCTCTTTGCCCCCCTCCTCCCTTCCTCCCTTTTGCTGCAGACCTCACCGTCCCTCTGCCTCTCACCTTCCTCCTCCTCCTCCTCCTCCTCCAGATCCTCTTCCTGATCGTCCTCGCCTCCCTCCTCCTACCCCCCCACCTTCACCTTCTCATCTTCATCATCAGGAGCACAGAGTGTATTTGAAGTGCAACCAAGACAACAGACTACCCATCTTACCAGCATCCTGGGAGATTTTCCTTTATATTCCTTTATCTCTGTGTTTGTTCTGCTCATTTTCTCTGGTATTTCTCTTCTTCATCATGCCACTCTATTCATGCTGTCTTTTGTTTTCTCTGTTTTCGCCGCATCTTGGGTGCCTCACAGTCTTTCAAAAGTTATGGCAACTGAAACTTGACAGACTCAAGAATCTGATGAGACCTCTGCTGCTCAACCCAACCACCACCCCTCTGATCCGAGACACTACACACAAACGCCCAGCACATGCTAATTTCCCCACACTATTTACAGTTTTGTTTATATTTCAACTCTTAATGTGTGTGTAATTAACTA
>BRZM01001570.1:87655-121527 GCA_033238685.1 Lates japonicus
ATCCACGCCAATCATTTGTAGTAAAAACGATCAGACCCCGTATCAGCAGACTTCCCGCGTCAGACACACGGTCGGTTAGTTCAGGCCGTGCACCCGATCGTGAACATCTCAGTCAGCAACAATGGCGGCGCACGGGGCCAAACAACCGCCGTACGGGAAAGCAAAGCCGTCAGAATTTCGGCTCAGCTGTTAAACCAGAACCGCAGTAGTGGTTCGTTGGTCGGTGTAGCGTAACAGCACACCGAAACAAAATTTCGTCATTTGTCATCGCTCAAACGCACATGTCAATATACGCGTCGTCGACGGATTGTTCACGGTTCCTCCGGTTCATGCCTTTGAGGCCGATTACGGTGGCATTTTGAATCAGCCACTGGTTATCTCATAAACATACCGTTGTTCATCTTCCTTCGTTCGCTCTCGTCAGTCCGTTGCTCCGCACGTTCCGATCGAGGTTAGCCGACATCATTCGAACCGGGCCGTGGCACTCATTGCGGAAAGTGCAGAGGCAAGAGGCTATTCAGGTTTTCAGAATTCGATAAACCCTTTAATGAACTGGTTTTGGCAAGCTGGTAGAGACGTGAAACAGCAGCCTCGACAACATGACACCACCCTCATTTCAAGGTTGGCGCAGCAGCCAGTTCGAATGTCATTTCATCAGATCGCGTGCACGTGGTGAACACGCTGAATCAATTCGATGTGAACAGTTCCGCGTGCAACAGAAAACAGCGTGGGTCGTCATCGCGCATCACCGTTAAACAATGCCAAGACCACAGCATCGGCGGCCGAGCATTACCCAAAAAACTTTCCCATACTGGTCTACTTCTGAAGATACGCTGAAGGTAGCCACAGTTATTCATTTTGGCTTAGTCGATTGTGTCTCGATTAATACGTGAATGCGTGACGGGAGGGGGAGCTGGAGGATGAAACAGGTATCCCGGTCCAGCGGAACACCGCGAGGGCTGGCGGGTTATCTCGTGTTTCAGCAGACCAGTATTTCATCTGCGGCAGACCGTTACATGGCCATGAAAGCCTCTCCGGAGAGAGCCCCACCAGCACAACGCCGACGGGCGAAAGCTAGCAGCAGCTGGAGCCCTCTCAGTCATTTAGCAAACAAGACAAGAGCGACAGGCATGGATAGCCAATGAGGCGGGCCGCTCCGCTGACACAGAACCAGCACAGCGTACGGGTGGGTCGTCAGCAGCTCAATCACCGACCGCAGCGTTTCATTATCCATCCATTATTTAAGGCCGGTTACCGTCAGCGTCGTGGCTGGTTATCTCACTGGCGAGAGTGCAGGCGGTACCAGCAGATCAACAGTCCATCACAGATCACAGACAATCATCATTACCGCTGATCAGCCTCACGGTCAATTAGAGCTCAACAGTTTGACCGAGAGTTATACCATTAACCTTACGCAGGGAGTCAGGAGAACACGTGGAAATTGCAGAAATCATCTGTTATAGAACAGTGTTAATTATCAGTTCATCGTGCCGTTTCGCCTCATTACTATGTGGCCACCACCATTCTTCGATTGTCCGTTTCGCTTCAAACCGTTTACGTTGTGAGTTTGTCCAACCGACCAGCCCGTGCCGTTAATGCACCGCTCCGCCTCGTAGAACAGCGCAGGCCCCGTACCAAAGAGAACGCAACGAAAACTGCCGTTCGCGATCGACGTCAGGAGATCATAGGCCTGACCGTCAACATCACGTCATTTGATTGGATGAAACAGAGAGGTCGAAACAGAACCGCCATCGGATTCACAGCGCCACGAAGGTCGTTAAACACGAAGAGTTAGCATTTAATAGCCAATTACGACGGCTGAAGCGAGGAAGAGTTCGCGACCGCAGTTTTTCAGTGTTCAATAAGTCCTTTCAACGCCGAAGCACGCCGAAACCCGAAGTCCGCCCAGTTTAACCGTTTTAGGCCGAGAACGCCGTTCAACAGCCACTATTTGGCCCGCCAACAATCACCAGCCGCGGCGCACGCATTTTACCCGCATCGCTCGTCTCGTCATTTCCGAGTTGGCCGATGCTTCGCCGAGATGACAGTGAGCAGCCGGAGACCCGCCGAATCAGGCCAATTGCCTGATATCGCTCAGCACGGCATTTACCGGTCAGGCCGGCACCAACGTCCGTCGGTGCCCACCGGTGTTTCGTGACAACAGCGACGGTTTGCCGCATTGATCACAACGATTTGCACAATATGAGTGGTCATTCGGCAGATTGTCGGCGAAGCGTTCAGGCGCACAGTCGTCAATCGACGTCAAACCATTTACAGTCAGCGGTCCGAACACAAACCGCCTTCGAGTCATGACTGGGATGTCGTTGTTAACATTTGTTAATAGCATCAACCAAAACATAATCGAGACGATGAATGTCATATCATGGCATTGAGAGTTATAGGACCGTGAATGTCCGCCAGTACGACCAAAACACCCGTGATTACGCTATTCACAGCTGTAATCCCGGAATCTTGCATGTGGCCTCATCAGTTGAAACCCAGAGGAACGACCGAATGAACCTGGCGAATGCACAAGAGGTCAAATGAGTAACAGACGGAGCCTCGAGTAAAAGGTATGTTGGCCCTTACTTTCGACGGGTCAGTATGGGTCGCAAAGTGAAAGTGGCAAACAGCGTTTATTCTTCGCTAACTGATGAAGTACCAACAAACACAGCTCGCCGGGACCGGAAGCATCTTCAGGCCCAGGTCAGGAGAAAGGTGGCAGTGAAAGCCCACGGTATCAGCCCAGACCGAGCTGGAGCACAGGCAGCCTCAACAACAGACCCAAACTGGCAGACAGACCAGCCATCGCAATCCCTCCAGCTTCAAACACCTTCTGCTCGCACCATGAATGCAGTCATATACGCCCATGAACAGTCAGGTTTGCGATCACTTGTTGTTCCAACATAACGAAAATACAACAGGGTCGCGCATAGTTTTTACCAGTCCGGAAAGGCCTGGGAAGACGGGATTTTGATGAATGGAAACAGTTGTCTATTTCACCCTCCGTCGTCAACAGCTTCTTCAGCCGAAACAGTAATGAACACAGCACCTCACCAAACAACCTCTCGCGAGTCAGCGAGTCTCACTAGCCCGCGCAGCGGCTCAGGTCCCAGTCCTCACCCGCACATACAGCACATACGCATATAATATTTGTGTGTTTGTGACGATGTCATGTTGATAAACAAATACCATGGTCCAGGACTTTTATCCACAGCGATATTCAGCCGCGTGAACAGCAGCGGACAGAGTTGGATCCCAGTCACAGCGCAGAGGGTGCCTGGTCCACGTCAACATACACGGCCTGTCTCGTTGCGGTTAATCAGTGACAGTTGATGGTGTTGCCTGACGGTGACATCAAATAGGCTCACATTTAGCGTCACACAACGACGGCAACGCCCTCATTGATTCCCGTCAACTTCTCGGAACATATCTCATCTCAGGAGTTCCATCCAGAGCAGCAACTGCTCGAACTTACTAATTTTTAATAAAGTTTCGTTTTTGTAGCCCTGATTCGGTTTTGTTAGCAGAAGAATTCATCAGTTAGTGTCGATGAATTGATTAACAGCAGTCACCGGTCCATCTTCCTCATTCTCGTTGCTGAACAACAAAACAAAAATCGTAAATTGCGTAAATTGTAATCAAAACCGTACGATCATCGATCGCGTACCGGTGAGGATAACCGTTATCATCGGCAACTTCCGCGCCAGGCACCTGAATAAGGTCGCCGTAAACCAGATTGTACGATCGTCGCACCATATACACCAAAACCGTAAGCGGCGGTCGCAACACACCGCACAAACCCTTCATTCCCCAGATCAATACCTGATTCAGCGAACAAATGACGAACGCTCATTGCGATCGTTTCACCCGGAGCTCATCAACAGCATCGCGCGGGACACAGCCCTGCCCACAGGTTGGCGAGGCACATTTTCAAAAGATATTTTCGATTTTGTTTTATCTGCCCATTCACCACAAGATGTCAGATTTACCATCGAGCAGCGGTCATTAACCCCGCCCGCCGGTCGTTCTCGACGTCACCGTTGTAAAATCGGCCGTCGTTCATAGCGGTCGATGATAGTTTGTTGTTTGTTATTCTGGATGTTATGGCATCGCGGGAGGGTCAGAGAAAGAAAATTTGTCCCGCAGACCGATTAGTAGCGACTCGTCCGACTCTCAACAGACAGAGAACGAGTCGCTCCACGAACAACGATTTTCCATTTCGAACAACGGCGAGCGCTAAGCCGGTCTTTCTTCACCACCAGACCTGGCGAGAAAAACCTTTCACAGCGACTCATGTCCTCCGTCTCCGTAGTTCTCCGTCGACAGCGTACGCTGTGCCAGTCCTGTCAATATTTGCACCATAACGAGAGCCGAATGCCAGCCCATTATCGATGAGGTCATGATACGGCTGGCCAGCAAAAACAGCATCTCGCCAACCCGTTTGCACAGTCCCGACGAACGACTGCAACGCAGCGATTATTGGCGCAGGCCTGAGTTCATCGGATTTGCTTGTCTCGAAGCCTTCTTTGCACATCCAGATTTGATCGTGGTAGCTCACCCAGCGCATTTGTCACCGCGACGTCAGTTCAGCACACAAACAAAAATATCGATCAAGACGTTTGTCCATATTTGAAGAACGATCAACAGAGAAAAAATGAACAAAACCGCCGATTGGTACGGAATTTCAACGATCAAACGGTTCGGTGCATAAGAGTTGCGAGTCCAGTTCGTGACAGCTGCAAGATCCGCGCGTGAACCACCATTTCCGCGGCGCAAAGCCGAGAGAGACGCATATCAGCTGGCTGGTCGCAACCCAGCAGTATCATGCAGAAGATGGCCCGGACCGTTACATACCACGCGTCAGCATTACCTGACGACGCAGCCATCAAACGAAGTTGCGGCATAGCAAACAAACATTACCTGAACCGCGACGCATCATCGTCATTCCCCAGTCGGTTGCGCACCAGCAGCGGCTCCCCAGGCCAGCGGCAGCCTGTTCAAACGAATCATCTTCGACACGGTCCGCGATTGAGCCTTCAGCAATCATGAACATACTTTCAATCCTTGACATCCAACCTCATCTCTGTAACGAGACCATACATCATCATCACATCAATACCGGTCATCATGAAGTCAATAGCAGCCATCTCGAGTCGATCGCAGAGTCCCGGTCTGTGTCAAGTACCGAATCATCGCCCGCGAAGTTACAGCACAACGATATGCTAAAGCGCATCAGCGTGCCGGACCATCACGGTCATGATAATAAATACACTGAATTAGTTTTGGTTTTTAACAGTGCATTTCACAGCCTGAATACCACGTTACGGTAACAGTATTGAACACAACAGGTGTTGTGGAATGGTCAAGGTTGCGATCATCGATGACCATCAGCCTGTTAGCCAGGAGAAATCAACAAAGTTCAACAATGCAGCCCAGTTAGCCAGAGATGACTCCATGGCATTTTTTATTGCGAGTGATATCCAGCCACTGACGACATATTTAGTCATCAATATCTGGTTTTGAGAGGCAGTAACATTGAACATTATGCTCATTCAGAGTAAAATCCGCCGCTATGCGCTACTTCTAGCACACCAAATCTGTCCTGTAATTGCTGTTGGACATGTTTAGATGGGACCCCTCGATGCGCTAAATGTAAAATTGTAACTTGAGGTTTTACTCTGAATGAGGCATAGTATTACAATGTTACTGCCTCTCAAAATTAGATGTTAATTATTCATGTGTCAGTATTGGCTGGATGAGATTATCCTCCTGTAAAAACACCATAGGTCATCCTGTGCCTTCTAAGACGATTGTTAGACTTTGTTGGTTTACCTCTACCAGCTGTACTTATAACACAGAAACAAAGATAGTTGAAACTGATAGTCATCATTAATTCTTTTAACTATGACCATTCATGTCCTGTGTGTTTTTATTACTGTTACCATGGCAATGAATGTCTTCAAACCTTAAGGAAGTACATATTTAAAACCAAACCTAAACCTATTGTCAGTGTGCCCTAAGTTTAATTTTACATTTATTATCATAAATTTAATATAATCTATACACTTGATGCCTTTTACTTTCCATATGTTTATTACTATAACTATGACGATGTAGTTCCAGTACACTTGACCTAGATTCCAGGAGATGCTCTGATCAGCTTCCAGAGATGTATGCTGCTGTGGCTTCCTTATTATTATTATTGTTATTATTATTATTATTATTATTACTATTATTATTATTATACAGTCTCATGTTACAAGAAAAGGTAAAGTTTAGGATTATCAGGATTTAGGATAAAGGATTAAAAAGTATTCATGATTGCTGAGAAAACTCAATCACTATAATCCTAAGTGAGACCGTCTCAGAGAGAATGAAAATTATCATTTTAAGGCAATAAAACTTACCCTTTGTAATTTCTAGACTACTTATACAGTTACACTGTAACTATGTATTAATTACATCACAAGTTCAAAAATAATATTTAACTTTTTACTATACTACCTTCATTTGACTTGCATACATTAACCATCATGAGTAATAAATATAACTTATAATAGTATAACAGTCAGAACCATCTTCACATAATACTACTTTACTAAGGTTACATTTTCAGTGTAGCTTGTGTATATATCTCTTCAGCTGCACCATAGGAAATATGGTGATCTACATATGACCATGGAATACTTATCGGAAACTGAGACTCACCTCTGCTCTTATACTTTTGAACCATTTGATCATTTAAGTCCATACAAATGTAGCAGTTTTGATTCATTTTTCTCTGTTGATCACTCATTCACCCTGGGTATATGATAAGCAATCTTGATAAATATTTTGTGACTGTATAGACTTGGCTTGTCCTTGAGTAGTAATGCTACTTCATAAACCTACCCTGATCAAATCTGGATGTACAAAAGAAAGAGCTTCAAGATGTGCTAGAATGGAACTCTCAACACTGCACCAATAATCCTTCATTGCCTGCAGTGTTTATCTGCTCGATCAGTTTTAGTTTGCAAGCAAGTCCTTGATTGCTTGAGGTAACTGGTTTACTTTGTAGCCATTATCACGATCAACACATCTACTCCTATCAGTACGGTTGTATTTGTTTACTGGCTCTCTCATTACATAGTGCAAATAGCTGTTGACAGGTTTGGAATTACACAGCATGCATTTAAATCACCAGCACACCTTTATGTTGGAGAACCACAGAGGATGGAGGACATAGGTCATATGAAAGGTTTTCTCCTTTAAGAATCTGAAGAAAATGATGATGGCAAGAGAAGACCAGCTTAAACAGCATAGACATTCAGCCATTTTGTTCAAATAAAATGGGAAAATCTGTGTTGGTTCACGTGGGTGGAGACCACATTCCCCCGGTTCTCCCTCTATCTTATTTAAATGAGCAGAGTGGACGAGTCGCTGCAAATCCTCAGTCTCTGCGGGATAGATTTTCTTTCTCTGGTTATACACTGATGCCATGTGTCCAGAATGACAAAGCAATGACTATCATGTTACTATGACAACAGCCAATTTACAACAGGTGAGCTAATCAAAAACAGCCAGCTGACAGGAGTTAATGACTATACTTCAGTAGTAAATCCTAGTATACTTTATGATGGAGTGATAGGACAGGTCAAACAAAATCAAAATATCTTTTAGAAAATAATACCTCCTTGACCACTATGTGTTTAAAGGGCTGTAGCTCCCACACGGTACTTTCTATATTGATGTAAACAACTCAAATTAAAGCTGAAAATCATTTTAATGAAGCATTCATCATTTTATTTCACACTGAATCAAAATATTGAGAGTCTAAAGAATAAAAAAAAGTTTTTATTACAGTATATTACAGTATACCACTTACAAGTTTTTGTTGTATATAATTACAGCAATCTATGTCTAATCTAGTTTACAACATTATCTTGTATTCTATTCAAATTACCTGGCACCCAGAGTTGCCAGTAATTAGCAGTTAATACCTCACAGTACAGTCAGTGGTCGTAGAATATTTTTTACAGTTTTTACAATTACAATTTACACAATTTACAATTACAATTTTTGTTTTTAACATTAGCAACTTTGAAAATTAGGGAGAACTGTTTTGAATGAGACCAGTTGTGCTGTTAATCCAAAATTCATCAACACTGTATTAGATTCTCTTCACCTTTTAAACAAAACCAGATCCAGAACTGCAAAAAAACAAGAAACTTTTATTAAAAATTAGTAAAAGTTTCCAAAGCTTTCATAACCTTAAGTTACTTTCTCTGATTGGAAAAACTCCTGAGATGAAGATATATTCAGAAAGTTAACAGGAATCATGTGAGGCAGTTTATGCCATCATTATGTATGGCCTTCATGTGTTAATTTTTTCTTATTTGTCACCATCCAAAAAACAGCACCATCAACACTGCTCTTCCTTGGGTGCCATACTAAAGCCTGGCAAGTTAGGTTCATGTATATGTTGACTGTGGGATAGGCCCTGCCTCTCACCCACTGTGAGCTGGGATTGGCTTCTATCCATATATTCACAGCTAATGAATGTATGGATAAAAGTCCTGGATACATGGTGGCTGACATCAACATGACATCATCACAAAAAAAACCCCACACACAAATATTATATACATATATATATATATATATGCAGGTCAGACTTGTCAGGAGGACCTAATTTATACACCAAAAGACTAAGTGTACAAATTTCACTGACTCACCAGAGGAGGTTGTTTGGTGGGATGCTGTGTCTCATTACTGACTGGCTGAAGGGGAAACTCCATTATTTGTCAGAGGTGAAATAATTGCTTGTTTCCATTCCCATCAAATCCCATCTTCAGGCCTTTCAGAAAAGAAGTGGACTGAGTGATCCAAAATATGCATGACCTTGTACCTGTGTATTTTCATTATATTGGAACAACAAAGTGAGTCCCTCCTCACCTCCAAGCCTGATATTCATAGGCTTGATATTCATAGGCTTGCATTCATAGGATGCAAAATAGAGAGTGTGTCTTTGAAGCTGGAGGATTTGCCATTGAAAGCTGTCTATCTACCAGTTTAGGTCTGTTTGACAAGCCCAGGGCTGCATAATTAAGTTAGACTCCCAGCTCTTCAGTCTGGAGCACATTATTACCATGGAGACTCACACTACCACCCACACTCTGACTCTCCTGACCTGGGCCTGAGAGATACTTCAGTCAGACATGTGTTGCATTGCTTTTCTCCCAGCTGAGCTATGTTTGTTGAGACACTTCATACAGTTATATACAGTAGAAATAAACCTTTATTTTACCTACTTTCCACTGCATTACATGGCTGTTATCAAAGTAGAAATTAACACTTACCTTTCTCTCAAAGGCTCATCTGTTATTGTTCTCATTTTGACCTCTTGCCATTCCCTTGGGTTCATTCAGGTCCCGTTTCCTCTGGGTTTGTTTGGTGAGGGAGCACACATGCAGGTTCAGGAGTTTTTAGCTTCTGTATGAATGGCAATGTCAGTTAGCAGGTTGATCGACTTTGGTCATTACTAAGCGGACATTCATGTCACCCAGAGGATGGAACCTACTGACTCTGGTGTCTCTTAACTCTCTAATGCCATGATATATTGATTACATTCCCATCATCCTCAGTTGTGTTTTGAGTTTAGTGCTAATTAGCAAATGTTAGCTTGCTGACATACAGTCACTTTGACTCTGAAATGGACTGTGTTTCAGACCAACAGTATAAATAGTTTAACATCAGTGGCGGGCTGTGCATTTCACACCTAGGCCTTCACTGGTATCCTACCTGAATTAACCCTCCTCTTAATACCGTCATTATGATGTCACAGCTATAGAAACCATCAACAATATACAGAAACACAGTAGAACTTTGAACAGACAGACAGACATGTAGCCAGAATAAATGCCATTACTGAAGCAATGCTATAAAAACCCAATTAACACAATTCAATAGGTCTCCAAACACTGTAAGCTTAAGAGCTACCCACACGCATCATCTCCAGCAGAAGCATCATTAACTCAGAAATGACAAAGACGTAAACAGGTAAATATAATTGTAGGTAAAATGCATTTTACCTACTGAAACTGATGATTATTTGTAGATAAATAAAAAATGCTTCGTTGAGCAACATTCTCAGCCCCAAAGTTGAATTAAACTGGGCAGACTGACTTTCAGCGCATTCTCCCAAGCGATAGAAAAAAGGACTTATTACAACTGAGACAATAGAAAATTTTACAACAGAGTCAATGAACTCTTCCTCTCCTTCAGCCAGCCAAGAAAAAGTTACAAATCTATACTAACATGTTTTAGCTTGTGCTAGGCTGTAGATGCAGTGTTTAAATTATGGACCAGTACGCCTCTGACCATCCAATCAAATGATATGAAATGTTGACGCATGGCTCCAGAAGGCCCTGATCTCACCAACTCCAAATCTTAGGCAATAGTTTATCATATCTCTTTAAATTAGTGGAGCCTGTACTGTTGATTCTGAAGGCTCCAAGGCAGATTTCTATTAACTTGGCAGCACAGGGCTGAAATCTGATTGGATAAAAACTCTAACATAAACAGACTGTATTGGAAGCAGGAAATGAGATGAGATCAAGAGAATAGACAATTGGAAACTATTTAATACATATAGTATTAATGGGAAACAGAGCGGCACAGTGGTGCAGTAGTTAGCACTGTTGCCTTATAGCAAGATGTGGTTTTCTGTGTGGAGTTTCCATGTTCTCCCTGTCCCTGCATGGGTTAATGGGTGCTCTGGCTTCCTCCCACAGTCCAAACACATGCAGGTTAACTGGTGACTCTAAATTGACCGTAGGTGTGAATGTGAGTGTGATTGGTTGATTGTCTATGTGTATTGGTCCTGTGATGGACTGGTGATCTGTACAGGGTGTACCCTGCCTCTCGCCCAATTGCAGCTGGGATAGGCTCCAGCCCCCCCACGGCCCTTGACGGATAACCGGTATAGATAATGGATGGATTAATGGGAAACATATATAAAAATATAATTCAGTGATTGAGAAGGCTTGCTGACGGCCCACCACTGCATTACATGTAGCTGCTGGTTCTGCAATAACAACAGAAATGTGGGCAATAAGGGTTGTACAGTAAATAACCTCATTAGAGACTATCCATGCCTGTTAATCAGCTCTTAATCTTGTTTACTTCATGGCTAAGGGAGGGGCTCCAGCTGCTCACCTTAAGCTTTCACTTATCAGCATTGTACAATGTACTGAGAGTAGGGCTCTCTCAGAGAGGCTTTCCTTATCATGGCCATGGCCCAGTCAAGTCAGTCTCCTGGGCTGAGCTCCACCCTGAGGGTCTGCAAACCCCCTGAATCAACCCACCAGCCTCCTTTGGTGATTTCCACTGGACCAGGATTCTGTTTCATCCTCCAGCTCCCCCCCTCCCGTCACACATTCCACATTCCCAGACCCCATGTGGGGCTACCCTCAGGGACTGAAAGTCACAGTATTCGCCAAATAGATATATGGCTACCTTCAACATATATATCTTCAAAGTAGATGAGTATGGGAAAGTTTTTTAAAATGTCTCTCAACCATAATCTTGTAATTCTTAACATTGTTTTAACTAATTTGATTGCATGATGAGCATTACATGTTTTCTGGTTGCACGCTGGTTTTATTCCCACATGAATCAGATTGATTCAACATTAGTTCTACACCACATTTTCCCACACAGTCTCTGAGAATTAAAGGTAGCATTCAGACACTGTTAAAGTACTGCATAACCTCTTAGTGAGGGGGGTCATGTGACATGGGGAACTGCTGTTTGCATCTCCTACCAACACTAAAATGTGGTTCATTTAAAGGGATTTTATGTTCTAAAGTACAAATAAGCACTCTCACACACCTCTGCACTTCCCTGTGGGAAGATGCCACATGGCCAGATTTTGAATGAATGCAGAAGCTCAGCCCTGCCCTCAGTCAAAAAGACATGCAGAGCTTAAACCCAGACCCTGACAGAGAGCGAAGACAGAGAGGTAGACAGCGATGAAGCCTATGTTTTTATAAAGTGCTGTAATTGGCTGAGGTTCAGTATCTTGCATGTGGCTGGGCACGTGGATTGGAGGAGCCGTGGATTGAATCATCGACCTTCTGATTGGTGGGCAACATATGTGCAACATGTGCATTTTGAAAGGCAGTGACAAATGACAGAAATTTTTGTTTCAGTATGCACGTTTGTTGCACTACACCATTGTAGCAGGGCCCCACCTACTCTGGTTCTAGACCTGTAAACTGAAACCTGAAATTCTGTTCCTTACAGCTTTTAAACTTTCCCATTTTTACAGCTTGGTTTGTTTAATTTTGTCTGTATTTCATATTACTAATAACTAGGGATGTTCTGATCAAGTTACTTTGGCCCTGGTTCTTCATTATTGTGTATCTGAGCCCTT
This sequence comes from Lates japonicus, assembly GCA_033238685.1. Lineage (NCBI taxonomy): Eukaryota > Metazoa > Chordata > Actinopteri > Centropomidae > Lates > Lates japonicus. Next base: position 100,074 of record BRZM01001570.1, read on the forward strand.
AGGGTCTCTGCTGATACAGAGTCTGATCAGATTTTTACCTAAATGTTGATTAAACGTGGATCTGATACATTGGAATAACAGCTGTAGCCTTCTTCCTCACAACTACTCAATCCAAATACTGGACTAACTGTTACGTTTATGAGATCAAAGAACTGGGGCGATGCAGTGATTCAGTGACACAGAGTACAGTCAAAGCAACACTGTTAGTAAGTCTGAATGATCCAAGTCATATATGGAAGTAAACATGATAGTGAACACATCTGCAATACCCTCAATATTTGTCAACTGCAGTGTAACACACCACACACAAGTGCAGTGAGCTTGGTAGGCCAAAGTTGAACCCAAAAATAGTTTGCTAAGATTTAATGGGTGTTCATAGACAGTTTGAGTAATAACTCCAGATGTCAGGAATTAAGTTGATAAGTTAAATGTCATAGTGTGTGAGGCTGAAATTGTGGGCAAATACATAAAAATCAGACAGAACACACATCTTCCTTCATACCCGGAGTGCTGTAGTGAACCTCTCCCTGGTTTAGTAGTCTAAACACACCACTGGCCAGACTGTAGTCAGGCCTGAGACATGACAGACACCTTACTGGTTCTCTGCATTTACACACACAAACACATACACATACACACTCTTTCCCACGAGGAGACGGCGTGGCTCGGCCAGCTCTGCAGCAGCATAATCACACATCACCGTTCAACTGTGAAAAATAACAACACACAGTGGAGGAGGCCTCTGCAGTAGCTCTGTTAGTGTAAATCTCATCTTTTCTCACAGTCAGTGGTGAGTAGAGTCTGTGGATATTTTCCCTGCTTGGTGACACTGAATGTAAATGACTGTAAGACATTTTAAGCAGTAATGGAGCTGTAGGCGTCAGAGTGCATAAACTTCAGTTGAGGGACTGTGGGAAAATGTCTGATAACACTTATCTTCATCTACATTCTGTGATGGAGGGTGACCCTGCTGAGGGCAAGACCTCAGTTTTATCAATGACACATTAAAGTAAACCTCCATATCTAACCTCCATTATTCGTCTTTAAGCTAAGCCCAGAGAGCAGAGAGAGAATTTATAGATAGTGATGTCACTCAGAGTCAAAGCCTTTTGGTAAGATGTTGCTACTTGTCAGGACAGCCTTTTAAATGGGATTTATATACAGAAAAACAAAATACAATAAATAAATAAAGTAAAAAAAAAAAGTGAAGCATTTGAAATGACCTGCATTTAGGTATAGATTTGTTGTAAAATATGGTCAGATATTCTTTTACAACTGTGAACAAACAAAATATATTTTAACTAATAACACATGAATCATTGTATTGTTATTGTCAATATTGAATACACCAAAAACACTTAAACATTTTGAGTTTGTTATTCACAAGAATCATCTGCTGAGGCCTTACAAAACAAGAGTTCTGACACCTCTTTTCCATCAACATGGAACAGGTCCCATTCCAGTTCACACACTTCATTTCGAATGGTTCAGAGCATTTTGAAAAATAAATCTGGTAACAAGTTGGTTCTCCACTGGAACAAAAAAATTAGTACGTTTTCAAGAAGGCATGTGAGAAATCGTAGGAAAAAAAGATTGATCAATGCAAATCACTGTGATTACAGTGGTTTTGCTCAAAACTGGTGGAAACATGAGCTGGTTCGCTGGATTCAAGGGGAATCAGAAGAGTTAGGATCAGGAGTAGTTGATTTGCATAATTTCTGATTTGGTGCTCAGCCAGTATGGACTTACATGACACTTAACAATAACCTTAATGGCTGAATAAAGGAATAACCTTGTCCCCTCTTATCTCACTGACCTCCTCCACCGCCTTTCTCCTTCCTGCCATCTGCGATCTGCTGATTCCAACCTCCTGACCTCCATCACCAGAACCAAGCACCGAACCTTGGGGGACCGAGCCTTCACTGCCATTGCCCCTACTTTCTGGAATTCCCTTCCACATCAGGAACTCAGACTCATTACAGACCTTCAGATCACTAATCAAGACCCACGTGTTCAACCTGGCACTTGCATGGTTATAACCATCACTTTATTTAATTTACTTATTTCTTTTTACTGTTTCTCTTTTCTTTTGTTATATTGTTAAGCGTCTTTGACTGTCTTGAAAAGCAGTATAGAAATTTGATGTATTATTATTATTATTAGTCAGACAAACTGATTTAGTAAGTTGGTGATGAGAGCTGTTCCTTTTGCAGCCTTTATTGAAACCACACAACGATACAGAACAGACAGATGAAACCAACAATAGACAGAACAGCATTGTCACTGACATTCCTTACACAGTGGGAGTATCTGAAAAACTCAGGAGGATCTTTAATAAATATCGTATTCCTGTGCACTTCAAGTCCAGTGACACAGGCAGAGGCTCATCCACCATACAGACAAAACACCCAGGCACAAGCTGAGCAATGTCGTGTATAGTTGCACAGAGGAATTCACAGACTTTATAATATGGGCCTAAGTTTTTCCCAGCATGTTCTGTGGCAGTGTGTTTATGGTCATAAGTTTAAGTTAAACTTATGTTGCTCATCAGTGTTTCTGTTTCTACAGTGTTTTTAGTAGTTTACAGTTGTTGTCTTTTCTACCATTGGTGAAGTTATGTGCTCATTTATTACCATCCCTCCAGTATGGCTATAGGTGATAGGATGATATTGATGCCCGTTGCCCTCATTGACATCATGCAGTTGCACATTAGATCATCTCTCTACATGCGTTCTTGCCTCTGTGAATCCCACTGACACAGTTATTTTGCTCCCTTTTCCTAAGATAACAGGTTTCCTAATATTTTATCTTATCTTATTTACTGAAATTGACTGAATTGACTGAAATTTCTGAAACCTTCTAGCTAAGAAGGAGACATATAACCACATGGAGAGGTAAGTGCTGGGTGGTATGTATATAGTAATAATCATAATCCAAATATGTGTTGCCTCTGTTTGTTAGATATGTTCTTGGGACACTGGGGCTATTGTCTTAAGGGACAATAGTTGAAAATGACTGGGTGGGGGAAGAGGGGTAAACCTTGTCTGCCCTTATAATAAAGCAAGACCCTCCCCAGTTTTATTATTAGTTTCTTTGTGCCCTGCTTTTATAGAGAGAAAACTCACACACTGAAACATAAACAGTGTTGAATTTGTTAGTTCTGCCATTAGTGACTAAAAGGGCAGAAAATTTCACTGCACTACATTTAAACATTAAAGGATATGCTCACATTTTAACAAATCTATTTCAGATACTTGTATACACTGAAAGAGTTAGTGGTTGCTGTAGTCATTCCTCCTTTTCATTCTGGCTATGTGGAGATCCCTTCTTAAAACTATGTCAATGTTATTGAGAAAAATGCATTCTTAATTACTCACAAACATGACTCTTCAGCAATGTGAGTTATACAAATTCCAAATGAAGTCTGTATCTTCCAAAATTCCCTCTTTGTGTAAAGACCCCTGCTGCAGCTCAGTCGGTGGAAACACAAAGAAGAGATTTTGTACTAAAAGTTCTGTAACTTTGGAATATATCTATTTGGTCCATCTTTTCTATTAAAACGTATTTAGGAGGGGATCTCTTTGCAGTCACTGTGGCGAGAAGGAACAATCACAGTGCCCAATAAGCCATTTATTATACATATGGACACATGGGTGTTAATTAAAGAAAGACTTGAAAAAATGTGAGCCTAAAAAGTGTTTCTCCATAACAATAAATATTCTTGGCTAAATAAGCAAGAATCAAAGTTTAACAGACTGATTTAGGTATCAGGGAGCAAAAGAATACAGTGTACACCGATCAGCCATAACACTATGACCACTGGTGGATGAAGTGAATCGATCATCTCGTTATAACACAATGTTCTGCTGTGGGACCTGCCTAATATTGCATAGGTCCCCCTCATACTGGCAAAACAGCTCAGACCTCTTGGGGCTTGGACATGGGATCTCTGAAGATCTCCTGTAGTGTCTGGCATCGGGACATTGGCAGCAGATCCTTTGGGTCCTGTGGGTTGCGGGATGGGGGTCCTCCATGGATCTGACTTGTTCTGGATCATCCCACAGATGCTGGGTCAGATTGGGATCTGGAGAGTTTGGAGACCAGGTCGACACCTTGGGGCTCTTTGTCGTTCCTGGAGACATTTCTGAGCAGTTTTTGTGGTGTGGTGGGAACATTATCCTGCTGAGGAAGGCCCCTGACATTGGGGAGTGTTGTTGCCATTGGAGGGGTGTGTGCTTGGTTTGTGACAATATTTAGGTGGGTGGTACATGATAAAGTAACGTCCAAATGAATGTCAGGACCAAAGGTTCCTCAGCAGAACATTGTGTTATAACAAGATGATCGATGTTATTCACTTCATCCACCAGTGGTCATAATGTTAGGGCTGATCGGTGCATACATATCATCACCTTTTAAGCTGATATGTTGAACTTCCACATCTAGCAGTTACAGAGAAACATTAATGATGAATGGTGTTTATATTCACCTGATCAATTTAAGTCCAAATCCAATTTTGATTCTCCTTTTATCTCTGTTTTGATTTCCACCACCTCCTCAGGGAAATCCTCCTCAGCTGCTGAATGCTCCACTGTGTTCTCCCGCTCATCTCTAACTGCATCCGTCTGCTGTGTGAAGCTGAGCAGGTAGCGGACACTGAAACAGCTTCTTCTCTGTCTGCTGTGGCTGAAAATGACTGTGAGAAAGGTGAACAAGAACAGTAAAGTTGTAGTCCAGACAAAATACAATGAAATTAACTATAAGGTTCCATAAAGCACAGGGGATCTGCAGATTCAACTCATAAATCTCTGTAGGTTCATCACTGCAGGTAATCTCTTTCAAATCGTGACATTGTTTTCACATTGCCATGTCATATTATTAGAATTTTAAAAAAGCAATTACAGTAGTCTTCAGCATTTCTCCATAACACATGTGTAATTCCTCTATTTAAAACAGATGTCTGACTAGACAACTGTCAGTGTGGTGTGGGAAACCAGTTTGAGAAGCTTAGTTGAGGTGAAGTAAAGTATTTTTATAGTATTCAGTGTAAAGTTCTAGTGATTCATTGCAGTCTAAATGCTGTTTCTGGGGACGGGAAAAGACTGAAGGCATTAAAAGAGTAAAGTAAAGTCACTGTTCATGTTCACTGTTGACAGGTTTATTCTAAAACTACTGACATTCATTTTCAACAGTGAACAACTTCAATTAAGCAGTATTAACCAAGAGTGATGCGGTCAGGACTGAGGCGCTTGCGACCAAGCAATCTGAGTGGTCAACAAGAAATGTGATGCTTTCTTAAAGTAGCAGTGCCATGGAATGCAGGGGGCAGACTGCCACTACAGTAAAGCCCACAGTTAATACACTGATTGGGTGGATCAGTCTGGATATGAGCGATAGGATAGGGATAGACAGATGTGAGACACATATCTCAACTTCTGCTGCTTCCATTTCAAATATTCTTTTTTAACCTGTCTTCTGAGTACCCCAAATTTATGATTCAGTGATGATTTATGAACACAACATGGCCAAGCAGCATTAAAGAATGTAAGGGGGCTGTTGAACTGAGAGGAGCAGACTCTTTGTGGCAGGGGGATTTGTTTAATATCTAGTATTTAGTTTGTTCTTCAGACAGTGGGCTGCAGCTGGTCCAGAGCAGGCCTGAGTCACACAGGAGGTCATTAGGTTGGCACATCAAAAAGGAGTCGGGTTGTTCTTATCTTCTCCCCTGGTGGGATTCAGAATACCCCCAGGATCCAGTCAGACTCAGTAAGCAGACATCTGGCCTGTCTAATAAACTACAATTATACAACAAGTAATTCCGACCGAGCAATCTGACTGGTCAACGAGACATTTAGAATGTGCTCAAATCAGCATGACAGCACGCCTTACTCATCACTAAAAATATTACTCTGCCATATACATTTTACTTTGTTGGTCATAGTTGTATAATCGCAAGATTACACTCGAGGGTGTCCTTTAACGTCATTTGAGCAAAGCGCCTCGGCTTTCTCCATCAGCTGTGCCGGCGACACGGCGCTATAACTTAAAATTCATGTAAAAGTTTGTGGTTGCAGAAGCTACATCTGTGTGAGTAAATAAATGCAGCGTCTTTGTTATAACGTGGTTGATAAAAGTAAGCATTCATTTGTGCAGTAGGCTGTTGATTTAGTTCGGTAAAGTCCGAGACCTCGATTAAAGCATTAACGTCAGCTCAGAGTTCACTCATCTGGGACTAGAAAATCATTTCTGTTGCTAGGTCGTTACTAAGGGTCTGATTATTTGCCGTAGCGGTAAACTCAGTTCCATTACACATAGGAGTCCACTGACGTGACTGATTGTGCTCCAGTTATAAGTCAGACCCCATGTATTTCCATGGAAACGGGACAAACACTCGCCAAAACCTTTTAATTTTGAGAACAAATTGCTCCTCAGCATGAACAGATTTTGATTATACATTTTTACTTTGTTGTGTGGTTGTATAATCACAATATTATGCTAGGGTGTACTTTAACGTCATTTGAGCACTTCAGTGATGCTTGCCTGACCGCATCACTGTCGTGCTCAAATGACGTTAAAGCACACCCTCTCGGTTAATATTGCTTAATTCACTGCTGACAGACAAGTATCTCTTGGGGCATGCAGAAAAGATTTGGAAAAATATGAGGGTGTTGACTATGATGTCAATCAGACATAGTGGTGCTCTGTGCTAACGGGTCTGTTTATCTCATTTTATTTTGTTTTTATTTGGCATTCTGTATGGGCCATGTGGTGGGTAGACTAAAACTAAACTAAATTCAAAGTATATTCTTACTCAGCTGCTGCCTTCTTGGCTTTGAATAACAGAGTAAACCTGACTGCTCCTGAACATTTGGTGCTGCTTGTACAGAACAGATAAAAGTGGACGGCGTTGTTGAATTATGAGTGCCTTTAAACAATTTTTCTGGGAGACAAAGCTTTGGATAAAACTGTCAGAATTTTCACCAGTAGTTTTTACTGATATCTTAAGGACAAATTACATTGGTTAAATGAAGAGTTAGGGGAGGTGGCATTATATTCCTTTGAATATTCAGTTTTATACCTGTGTAGCAGTTCAGAGAGTTAACAGGCTGAAGTCTCTTCCTCTTAAATTAGTGCTGTTGTTTTGGAAAACTTATATAGAAAAGTATTAGGGTTGTTTAAGCTGTTTTGTTTTTAAAAATAACTTTTAATTTAGTTTATTTAGTAATATTACATTATGCTGCTCTATTAATCAGTCTTTTATCACAATCACAAGCATCGCAATCGTTCAGTTATCTCACATTTGTGATCACAGTGAACTAGAATTTAGTTTAAACCCTGTGCTTCTCCTCGACAAACATCATCAGATCAATTTACAACCATTAAATTAGAAAACAATTTCCCTTACACACATGAACAGTAAAAGGGTAAACCTATCCAAACCATACTTCAGCATGATGTAACTCTAGTCCAAACTGGTGACAGCAGTGAAACAGTGTAAAGTTTACTAATTCTTCAAAGCTCAGCATCTCATATCAGCTGCCTGAACTTTGTAGCTGCTCAATCTACAGTCTTACCACAAATCTACAGTTTCAAGAGACAGCACATCTTCTTCTACCACTGTGTTTCTTAGCACGCTGCTTGTTCCAGATCAGGTCAGCTGTCACCATTCTCACAGTTTGCTTTGCCTCTATCTGTTGTCTGTAAGCTGGCTCTTGCCATTATCTATGTATACATTTATTTTTTCTGAACTCCATTTTGGCTTGGCTTACGCCTTTGGCACTGTTTACACAACTTTAGCGTCTTCTTGGGTTTGCACCCAGATTTGGGATTTTCGGCCAGTCTTTTAGAACTGAGGTCAAACAGTTCAATATTGGTTTCATCAGACCAGAGAATCTTGTTTCTCTAATCATTACAAGTCAGCTTACTCCAAACCAATTCTTTTTACTGTTTAGTTCTAATAATTATTATTAGCCAGACACTCCAAACATGACGGGTGCAGTTGATATACTTTATGGTCAAAGTAACAGGCATAAGTCAGGAACCTGAAGGTAATGAAAATTAAATACAAGGCAGAAAGACACAGGTTAATAAATCTTTTCGACTGCAGTGGAAATTTTCTGGATTCACTTAGTCTTGAATCCACATTCATAACACAGAAGTTAATTTAACAGACAACAAAATGTCTTTTTAGGGTTGATTCAATGCAGAAAAGAGTACATAATATAGACAGATAAAGAGCAGTCTGGTTTACAGATCTAGCGTGGCTACTGATGACAAAGCCAGATACACAGGCTGAGACAGGAGTTTCACACACTACACTCTTTACCCTGTCCACATGCAAACACTCTGCAGTGAATACATAGTGTCCAAGATCTGTTATTATAAGTTCTAATTTATTTTAACCATTTATTTTACAGGGTAATTCAAATCATATAGACAGTTGTACTCTCTTTCTAGTTCTTCCTCGGGAGATGAGTTACAGCTGGGGGCTCTCTATTATAGCAGGGTGGATCTGTGTGGAATATTTAGTGGCATGTGTTGTATATGTGCGTGGTATGGCTACAGCACAAAAAGAAGCTCTCTCATGTGTGAGTGAGAAGGTGAATTCTTCTGACACTGACCTTGTCTAATAGGTGTACTCAAGGCTGGAGAGAGGCTAAGAAAAAGAATAAGCTGAAGCTTAACTGCATGCTGTGTCACATATAATCATGTTTAGGAGTGGTTGGATGTGTAGGTTTTTGGATCCAAAGAAGACTAAAATACAGGTGGGTGATCCTATAAATTAATCCAGGATTCTGCCTATACTGCTTTATGTTACCGTATAATAAATACCCAAGTTTAGGATTCCTACACCGCATGTCTGGAGGCATAGTGTGGGCAGCATGTAACAGGCGGCAGCAGCAGCTCCAGTGCAGTGTCTACACAGGAGCCAGTCAGGTTAGGGTTGAGTGAAGTTGGGGTTAGGGATATGGTATTGAGATGAAAGTGCCCATGTTTTGAACACATAAAAACCCAATAAGTCACTGTGGTTATGTGAAAAAATATGCTTTGGCGCATTTATGGGCCCATAGAGTGTGTAAAATGTGAGCTATTACATGGCCTGTAAAGACAACTGATCCAATTAAAATAGACGTGTCATTCCTGAACCTCCTATTATTCATTAAAATATTTATAATGAAAGTTATTTTTCCTTTTCTTAGCCAGGCTGAGGAGAAATCACAGCTCTCTTGAACCATCTGTTCCTTCAACTCTCAATAGTAATGACTTTATGAACTTCAATTACTACTTGAAAAAATCATCACCTCCCTCCTCCTGACTTGCTGATGTATTGCCTAGTACAGCAGCTTTAGTCAACTACAACACCTGATTTATATTCGATTGCTTCTCTTCTATAGATCTTATTAGACTAACTTCAACAGTTTCTTCATCTAAACCAGTTTAGACTCTACTCAAGAATGTTTTACCTGTAATTAACACTCCCGTTTGAATCTGAACAATTTATCTTTATTAGAGTTGCGACTTTAAGGTTGGAGTAATTTAAACTCTGCTTAAAGCCTACTCTTTACCCAGATGTTTAAGTCAACTAAAGACATAAAGGCCTGGATGACCTCTAATTTAATTATTAAGATGACTGTATGTATTTGACTGTGTAGAGAGAAGTAGACTGTTCCACTCATCTGGTTTCACTTGTGTCTTTGGTGGAGCTTGCACTTTTGTTCTGGGACAGTGAGGAGCATGGACCAGAACTTGCTCATCACCTCAGCTCAACTCAGACCACTCCCAGGTCCTGTCAGGTGACACCTTGGATGGTCGGTACTCTGCCAGCAGCACTGCATTCCACAAGCATACCTTAAACTGCACATGCCCACACTGAACCCACATCAAGCCAGGTGGGTCCTGCCTTTGGAAAAGGTATACAGCCTCAAAATAGTGTTCATCATCATGTCTCTGTAATTTAAAAAAGTAAAGCCATTATAAATTCACAAGGTGAGGCCAGCAGCAGGCCAAGGTCGCAGAACTGAAGAAGCAGCAGCAGCAGCACCTGCTGCGCATTCCCATGTATGATAGGCTGGCCTTTTCACAACTACTGGAAATACTTAGCATTTAACTCTCCCCGAAATCTTCCTGCTGCAATGTTAATTAACAAAGCTGCAGCAGGACAGGATAATTAATTGCAGTGAAGTTTAGCGCTGTCACCTCACAGCAAGAAGGTTCTACAGGTCCGTTTGCTTTTCTGTTAACAGGTTCGCATGTTCTCCCTGTGTCTGTGTTGTCCAAAGACATGCATGTTGAGTTAATTAGGTGACTCTAGTGCTTGTTGGTGTGAATGTAAGTGTGAATGGTTGTTTGTTTCTATATGTTGGCCTGCCGATGGACACCAGCGATCTGTCCAGCTGGGACAAACTCCAGCCTCCTTAATAGATGGCTTAGTGTAGATAATGAATGAAAGAATGAAAGCTGCAACTTTTGTTGTATTTTGTTTCCTGTGTATTTTTTTTTTTTTTTACCTTTAACTTTCTTTTTGTCCTTAACTTTCTCTTGCTGTTGGCTTTCTGATTTCTCTCATGGAACTCAGCCTGCTTGTTAGGAGATATAAGATTTTACCAAATCCATGTTGGTAGGATGAGGACATTTGTTTTCAACTACAACAAATATGAACAAAAATACACAACAATGTGAGATAGAAACAATCCAGTTTAATTGTCATTGATTATTAGCGAAGGGTGGAAGCAAGTCATTGTTTTGAAAGTCTCCAGGTGATATAGCATGAAGAATGATTCCAGTGGAACTAACAGTGTCAGCTGGGATTGGCTCCAACCCCCTGGAAGGGTATAGATGATGGATTCCTGAGGGTTTCTGTGTTAAGTTTGCATGTTCTCTCTGTGGCGTGTGGGCTCTCTGGGTGCTCCAGCTTCCTCCCACAGTCCAAATACAGGTGAGTTAATTTGTGACTCTAAATTGCCCATAGGTTGTGAATGTGAATGCAAATGATTGTTGTTTTGTCTCTATATTGCAACCCTGTGATAGAGAGTGAGGTGATCTGTGCAGGGTGTAACTCCAGCCCAGGATTATTATTTGGGACTGGCTAACAAAACAGGGTTAAATTTCTATTGATCATGAAAGAAAAAAAAAGCGACACATGAATTATATTTTTAGATTTGTAATGTTATGGCAACAAGTTCACACTAACAAGTATCAGAACATTAAGTAAGATATGCTTTGCCATCGAATTTTATTCATGCTTTTCACTTTCCACCCTCTACAACAACCAGTGGTAGCTATAGAGTGTGAGCCAGTACAGTAGTAAACAGCACCAGACATATTTTTCATTTTAGTGGCTTTTCTGCCTTCATTGGATCCTTCTGTAATAAAGGAGCTGGTTGGAGCTGATCACACAGACTTTGGTAAAATAAGCTGTACATCATTCTGCTAAATAAACTCAGACAACTTCTGCCTGCTGCTGCTGTAAAACCTGATGTTGTTTGGTGTTTGTACTGGACTCACTGGGGCTGTGGTGGTAGACCCACTCTGCCTCTCTTCACTTTAGTGAAAGTTCAGTCAGTAGAGCCATCTCTCTATTGCATGCCATCTGAGTCACAAGCAGTGTTCCCTATATAAACTCTAAAACCCGCTTGCTGATTTCATCCTTAGGCAATCACTAAATAGCTGTCAAAGTCTGAAAATCTTCTCCTCTCTCTGCTGTATTCCGGCTGTGTCATTTCAACACTGTGACATTGTGCAACCCTGTCACCACTTCAACTGTGGATGCCTGGCCATCTTCTATCTACTGCCTGATCAGTGTTTTTTTTCTTTCCCCAATCTGGCGTCTGAACCTCGGGCTCCCTCTCCACCACCACCACTGTGTCTAGGCTCTGAGGGACTGCTCTGTGGTGATCTGTACTTCCTGCTACGGTCCTAATTTCTTCTGTGCTGTCCTCAGTCTGCTTCAGATTTTCTCATTTTTCTTTCATTCTTCTTATGGAATTCTCTATATAATTTGTCTACGAGTGACTGCTGATAAAGCTGCACAACAATTTGATCTGAATTTTAGCTTCTTTTCTCACAGGCTTTTGATCTTTGTTATTAGGTAAGATGAGTCAACAACTTAGCGCGGTCTGGTTCTGTTCTTCTAATGTTTGGCTCATTTATCTTGCTGTAAGATGAACCTCTGACCAATGAGTCCTACCATTTGTTACTGCCTTTTTCTCACCATTCTGATGATAATAATATGCTACTCCTCCTATAGTACTGATATTGTCCTTAAAATGCATCAGAGGGTTTAGTAAGACTCGATTTATTCCAACACTGCATTTGTACAGACAGAGGGTTTGTATGTAATCAACAAAAACTGGTGAACCTGTGGGAATTGTGTGAGTTAACCAATTCAAGCAAGATGTCCCCTCTTGGAGAGGAAACTCCAAAGGCACAAAGCCAGATTCAACGACCAATTCCCTTGAAATAAACAAGTGATGCAAAATCTTGTACCCTTTCTCAACTAGCCACAGCCAGCCACCAAACCCTAGTTGGACAAACTGTGCACTGAAGAACGGTTATACTGAGCTCTGAAATAACTACGTAACTTTTCTAATCAACTGTGATTCATTGACTTGCTCAAAGACTGTTAAATCTCTCACTCATACATCTACTGGTGGTGTTCTGCCCAGGGCTGACCAAAAATCGAACCCTTCACGAGGGTCAATAACCACCTTTCACAACCAAAACACAAGCAAACAAACAACGCTCATCTGTGTTTATGTGTTAATGTTAGTTAGTTGTTGTTAGTCCTCACCTCTTCTTTGTTCTATCACACAGTCTACAAAAAAGGAAATTACGAGATAAGGCGTCCATAAGTCTCCAAACCCTGAATTCAGTAATGAAGAACTCCTAAAAAACCAAACATGAATTGAACAATACACTAAACAAAAACTGAAGATGCTCAAGAAACTAAAACAGAGCAATACTTTTGGTTGAAAATAAAACAGGTAATTCTTTTTATTTTTTATTTTTTAGCAAATCAACTGATGTAACAAATAAGAAATCAATCCTTACCTCAATTATAGGCCCATCTGAGTAATAACTTAGAAACCCCATTCTAGCGATACAACTCACTGTCTAATGTTTTTACATTTTTATATGAAATATATGTTTTATTTTTTGGCACTTGTCCTTCTTTTCCTTTGTTTGATACCTACATTAAATTCCCTATAATCTATTTTTCTTTTTACAAGCTTTTCCAAACCCTTGGTTAACCAGGTTTTCCTCTCTTATATAAATTTTGTCAAATTCTGTCATTGGATATGTTGTCATAACCCTCAGGATATTTAAAGTACATTCTATGGTCATTAGTATTCTCTACATAAACTTCTGGCCAATCATGGTTTATAAGCTTGAGCTTAAGCTTTAAGAACCATAGTTATTTAGTGATTTATTCATATGCTCATCTGCTCATCTTACTGTTAGCATTCTAACAAAACAGGCAAATGATCCTTACATCGGCCACTAATACACCATAATATCTTCCATCAATTATGACACAAACATATTATCAATTTATCTCATTTAATGGATAGAAACTTAATCTAAACATAAGGCTAGCAAATTCTGCAGTTTCATATGATCATTTGATTTCAACAAATCAATTTTAAGTGACCACAACCTAGAATTACCTTATCATTATGTTATTCATATAACTTGGTAATCCTCTTATCAGTTTGATCAATACAGGACCCTGATTTCTAACACTAGTCATGTATGTTTTGGATCCTTAAGTGTTAATTTCAATATACATTCCTCACCAAATTATCAATAACATTTGTCATATTCCTGATAACCTTACATTTAAAGGAATGAACATCACAAACAGAGACACCCTCCTCCTTGTCTTGGGTCTGTTTTCCATACATTTCATACCCTCTAATCATCAACAACAACAACAAAAAACCTTCATATTAGTTTAGCTATTTTTTCAGAATAATATTCACAAGTAATGTTAATGTTCTGGTAGAAGTGGGTCTCTGGATCAATGTCATTTTCTAACTCATAAGGTTTATCATCTTGAAATCAAAAATAAAATCTGTGTGGTCTGTTTTTTAAAGCTAGTTTAATAAACTGTGTTTACATCATTACTCACAACAACAATATAACGTGTGACATTTCCCCGCTTTTCCTGTGGCCTGGTGTTTGTTTTGGGTGAAGAGTGAATAACCACTATCAGTACTTACTGTCTAAAGGAATATGCCTCTTTGTGGTTGAGAAGAACTTGTGTTGTTGCTCAAGTGATGCAGTTACTCTTGGTTCATCCTCTCCCTCTTTGTGCCTGCTGGTTTTTGGTGGTTATCTAAAGACTGGATATCGCAGATCATCCATTCTTGTATACTATTCAGATCATCCACTCTTTTGTTTTTCTTCTTTTATCTCAGCCTTCAAATGTTGCACTTCATCAACTAAACCCAGTGGGCACATGTTGTTTTACCATCTTGTAGTTTAGTTCTCTTCATTTCTTCCATTTCTTTTGCTTCTAATTTCTTGGTTGCCACTTCTTTTGAGACAGGAAATGCCTGATTTTGGCAACATTATGCAGGTGAAAAAAAGGCTGTCCTTTAAAATTTTCGGCTGTAATGGAATTCGGACACATCCTGATCAAAAGATAACTGTGAGATTCTTTAAGGTGGACTAGAGGTTAGGTCTAGTTGGGATGGGACCTAGAAGGAGACAAGTTGATTTAGACAAAGAAAGAAGTTGGTTGGGCAGTCTTCATATGTGTCAGGTTTTACAGCTGTTTCTAGGATCTTGTGTTTAGAAGTTAAATCAATTGCCAGTTGAGGAATTTTTATTATTAAAAAAGATCATAATGTCATTGCTACTGAGAGCTACAGAATACATGGATCAATAAAGTCTGCCTCAAAACAGCAAGAAGCTTTTAAAGGCTGTTTTAAACTGTTTGTGTTTTGCATCACCAAGTGTCCAGGGGTGTGTGGGAACTCTTTGATATTTTGCTTCCCCTGGCACTCCCCCTCACTTCATGACCTCCTCTTACCACACTAAGAAACCGAGTTTGGTCTGGTGTGTGTCTGAGTGGTATAACACTAACACTGTAGCTGTGGACACCGTCTCACAACACCAACCTTATATCACAGCTAGCTGAACTTTTTCTGCTTTTCATGTTGGGACAATCAGCTGCAGCCAGCTCAAGTTCTCATGACAAATTCAAGCTTCATCTGTTTCTGGTATGAAGAGATAATAACTTGAAACCAAAAGTTCACTGTTTATTCAACCAGTTCAGTCCTGCAACACTTTCCATTCAGGTAAATGTTTAATGGAAACATGTTGGAATAATAGAATAGTAGAATAGGTACTGAAAGGTTATGTTAACATACACATATACATGTATGTCTTTCTATTTTTGTGTACTTTCTGGCAGCCTTTGTTGACTCAGTTCAAACCCTTGGACTAAAATCTAATTCTTATACCAAACTGTTGATGCCTCCCACTCCCTTGGGCTGCCCTGGCCCGACCTCAGCAGGAGATGATTGACATGGGAGGGCTCTCTGCCAGAAAGCCTTTTGGCAGAGAGTCGAGGTGGTGTCACACAGGGAGGAGGGTTTGGTGGGCCGAATGGGTCCAACTTATAATTTTCTTTTTTTGGTTTGGTTAGGTTTAAGCAACAAAACTATTTGTCTTTCTACAGCAGAAAAGCCCTGAAGACAAACGTTTCCACGTGCAGCTCACCTGAGCCGTCGGGACTGTAAAAGCTGGCCCGTGGGCTTCTTCCACACCTCTGTCAGCTGACATTTATCTTGTCTCTGGCTTCTTCTTCTGCATTTAACACCTCCATGGCACATGACACATCCATTCCTTGGCTTGAACAGCTGATATTGCCGATTCATACACACTTGATTGTTTTGTGGTAAACTCAGTTGTGAAGAAATGAGAACTTCTCTTGTCTGCTCCCTCCTCCCACATTTTGAGCAGTTTGTGACAAATGATGTGTCGTCTTGGATCATCAAAAACTTACGTTTAAAGTCAGAGCCAGACTTGGTGTGACACATTGAGAGGCTTGTGTGAGAAGTTATGGATGGACAGTTGGTGTTAATGACAATTTTTGATTTATTGACCATTGTGGTTTGGTTGTGCTAAATTAGTTAGTACTTAATGCACTTTGTTGTTATTTTCAGGTACAACCAAATCAACAAAATACATTCCTCTCAAAAGCAATGATATACTCACAATTCTGTCCTCAATTCTTCTTCAGAAACTAACAAAACTTTTACTCAATACTTTTGTTATAAATGAAATTCCATACTTTACTGGTTGATGTGTGCCATATTGTGATACCATACTTATAGCTGAGCAGCTGCCTAAAGAGACAAACTACCAAGCTCTCTTGAGAAATTCATACCATGATAAGATTTCATCACCACATGCACTAATCTGCCCTGGCCCAAATATAAACCCTGGCACAAACAATTCTCATTCACTTTGGATGTGCACCAAATACTCATAAATCTTCAAACTAATCTGGCTGTTTTGCTGGAGCTTCAGCCACTTAACATCAGAGGACAGAAGATCAAGGTCAGCTCCTGTGTTTGTTTTTTCAGGCTCCTACTCATTCTTCCCTCGCCAAATATCCAGGGAGCACAAAGTTTCCACACAACACAAAGCCCAGATAAATCACACTGACCCTAATACTGCATTTGTCTGTGACCTGTTCACCTCCAATCTACAGGGACACACATTTAATCCTCCATGTAATCACATCCACTCACAATATCACACCTCGGCATAATACACAGCAATCTGGCCTCACAGTGGTGCAGCATAGTTTTAGTCCAATGCAATCTGACAACACTAAGCCAGTAAGTCAACAGGAGGATGTATAAGCACATTCATACAAACATACGTTGCGCTCCTGCCATCCTGGGCTATTATTGTGTTGTGACAAATGATAATGTGTGTGTGTGTGCATCATCATTTGGAAAGCAAACTGGCTGTATTCAGCATCACAGCAGTGAAATGTACACAACCCCTGTCATCATCAGACAATTCTGCAAAACCCTAGATTATATTCAATGACACTCTTTTTTCAATTTTGCTCCACATCCACATCATCTGGAGTGCCTGCATCCTCAGTTTGGTTACAATGAGGGAATATGGCTGGATAACTAACTGGCCTCACACCCCCAGGAGTTCACAATCATCTGGTTAAACTTAATTTGAGTTCAAATGTGTTATGGAATGTGCACCACTTAAGTACAATCAGCTAAAACAGTCCCTTCATTATCTGACTTTGGTATGCTGTCTTGAAGAGAGGTCAGTGTCAAAATCTGGTTTTACTGTCTTTATTATTTTATTGTGTATTCTGCTCACATATCTATATATATTGCTTGTAGGGACAAAAGAGGTCACAACAAACTAATGCAAAAGCCATAGAATGTGTCTATGGCATATAAATGTCAACACTGAAGTCAACCTATTTCAGCAGTAAGCTGTACTGTAAGAGGGATATAATGTTAATAATGTTGACTTCAGCATGTCATTGCAACATTTGTGTATTAGCATTAGCAGCAATTAGCTGTGGCTGATGGGAATGTCATTATCATGGGATTATCTGAATGATGATTACGATCAAACAAAAGCACAAATATAAATAAGAGCTTATAAGATTTTAAAGATTTAAAGATATCAATGGAGATGAAAGATCTATCCCATAATTTAGAACCAACAGCTGAAAATGCTCGACCATCTTTGGTTTTTGACTAAAAACAGGTGCTTAACAAGATATATGTGTGTTTAGATAGCAGTTCTCGTTACTTTTCTATTCAGTAGTCTTTCTGAAAAATGTACATGATCTGTGATCTTCACTTGATTTAACCTTTTAGTTGTGGTATTTCACACGTTGTTTCAAGTTTTTTTTTTTCCCTCCTCACATTGGCATGCTGTCTACCATGTGGGAGTATCAGGGAGTAACAGAGCATGCCCTGTCTACCCTGCATCAGGTAGTGTTGTCAAGCTATGCCCTGATTGGTCCAGCCTGTGAGTGGATTGACTCTCAATCATGTCAATCACAATCACCTGAGTAATGAAGGTGTTTGTCTCTATATACTGCTTGCTCAGCTTTGTGATGGAGATTTGACAGTGTCTAACGAAGATCTTTTGTAGACTGAAATGTTGCTTCATTGAAATTACTGGGTTATTATTACTGTTATTTAACAAGAAATAGATTCAACTCTCCTTTAAACTACTAATCTCATTTTTATATTTTTGGTTTTACATTTTTGTATGGATTTAAACATTTTAAATCAAATTTGAAAAAATGGCTGAAGGACTTGTCAAGGTGATACACTGATTATGTTGGTCATCATTAATACAACATGTCAAGTGTTTGTAATAATGCTCAGATAAATGATGTATACTTGATAGTTGGGAGCAAGTCTGTCTTTTGTGATTGAAACATTGAGGTTTTATTGTGTCTGTTTTCAAAGTGTAATGTTTTATTCAGCACAACTGACTCATTTCTTTTATTGTCATCCTGTTCATTACAGGTTTGTATGGGGGATGAAAATAATAAAGCTAGCTGTGATTGGTACAATGAACATATTGAATATTGTAAGGGAAGAGACAGAGAGACAGAGTAGAGACAACGAGTCAGATTTCCCCTGAGGGACTTTATTACTGATTATTTTATAAGACTGCATTTGTTTTTGTTTTATTAAGTTTGTGATGATTATTTTATTTGACTGACTTGTCTTACTGTGACCTCACATATATGTAATTTGATCTCAGTTCTCTTGCTCTCATTTAGATCTTGAGCTAAATGAGACTCCCTGCATAAGTATAAATAACACTGAAACATGTTCCTTGCATGTCTGCATTTTTATTGATTTCAGAAAAGACAATAAATACAGCTCAAATGAGAAGAAATATAGTATGTTTAGAAAAAAGCATATGAAAGTTATTCATGGCATTAGCTGAATAGTATACCACTGCAGTGGAAATTAGAGATTTAGAGATGAAGAATCAATAAATGGTCACAGTTCTAAATAAGTCTAAGTCATAGGGCCTCTACTAATAATTACATATGAACTGGCCAAATTTTACTGATGTGAAGATGTTAGAAATGATGCATCCTAAGGTTATCCCTAACTGTATATGGTGCCCTCTCCAGAGGGGTGCCCCAGGGATCAGTACTGGGGCCTCTTCTCTTTGCAATATAAACCACCTCACTGGGTCCAATGACACCACAGTCTCAGCATGGATCTCAGCTTGTCTCTCAGACATATCCATGTAGATGAAGGAATGGCACCTTCATCTAAACCTCTCTAAGACTGAACTCTTAGTCAACCCAGGCAACCATCACGATATCAGCATCAAAATAACCTCTTCATCTCTCACCCCAACCCAGATCGTGAGAAACCTGTGTTTTGTGTTTGATGACCTGATGTCCTTCTCTGATGATGTTGCATCTGTCTCCCAGTCATGCCACTTTGCACTATACAAGAAAAACCAGGCCTGATTATCTCATGCTTATCTCTCACCTTGACTATTACAATGCTTCTGGTGGGCCTCCCTTCACACACAGTGGACCAAATGGTCCACAATGTGGCAGTGCATCTGGTCTTCAATTAGCCTAAAAGGTCACATGTCACTCTACTGCTCTCTGAACTCCACTGGCTATCCATGGCCGCCTGAATCTAATTCATGTCATTAATGCTGCCTACAGAGAGACTTCTGGATCTGCACCCATCTACTTGAACTCACTGCTTTCCCAAATGCCATCAGTGTTAAGACACTAGTCTTTACTGAACCCAAATGCAGACACAGAGGCAGAGTACTATTTGTAAAGGTAATTTTTTGTGACACTGAGTCTGGAAGGGGGAGCTGAGCTGAGCAGGTACTTTGGCAGATGGAGCGGGGCAGGGAAACAAGAATCCACAAATCCAGAGGGCAGATCAATCCAGTAACAGTTTGGGGGGCAGCCAGGCAGATTCTGGAGGCAGAGGAAAATTCAATTGGTCAAGAAAAGTTTGAACAAGTTTCAAAATACTAGGAACAAAAGTAAGACTCACGATTTAATAAACCAGAATAAACCTTTAAATCTCATATTTAACTAATCCACTGGCAACTTTACCACTGATAGACCACATGTAATTCATATGCTAGAGATGTTTTCGAGACGTCAGTGTGTGCCTCTGTGTGAATGAAGGCTCTATCTGTACAGATAACCCAATAAAGCTGCCAGACTGTCATGCACCCCTACCCACATATTGTTCATAGCAGCAATCTTGTGATAACAACCCACACATGGTATTTATGCTGTCTGCTCCAGCACTTAGGACCATGGAGCAGTGACAGAGGCTGGGAGACTAGTGCAGGAACTTGCTAATAGGTTTTTAGAGAGTGCGTGTTGAAGGCTGCCATGATTATTAACCACCAGTTTACCTCCAAATGTCAGACAGTTATAAAAGCAGGCTGTCTGAGTGAGGTCACCTGGTGAGAGTGATGGAAAAAGGTCCAGGTTACCTGTGGTTTGAATTTCAGGCTGAGTCAAGGCATGTGTGTGTGTGTGTGTGTGTGTGTGTGTGTGTGTGTGTGTGTGTGTGTGTGTGTGTATGGTTATAATGTGTAAGTGCATTTTCAGGTGAAGGAGAATTAGAAAACAGATATATGAATTTTTGCATTTTTCAATTTGTCTCACTTTATAACCTGTCTTTACTCTGTAAATGCAAGCTAACACTAAGGCTTTAGCCAGCTGGAAGATGCAAGTGCTACTGAATCATAAGATCACCATGCTGATACGATACCTAATGAGACAAGTTCTAATGATTATATGTATTATTTGTACAATGACAGCTGTCTCTTTTGTGGAGCACAGTTAATATTCTATGCACAGCAATAGAAAAGTAGATGGTGACCTAATCATGATCAACATGAGTTGGTCTTGTGAGAGAAAGACCAGCTACAAAACTGTGTATGACCAATAATTTATATGGGTTTCACTACCAATGACCAGTGTTTTTTGTTACTTTTCTGACTTTTTCAAATGTTTTCCACAAACACTCAATTAAATGTGTCCAAACTTATCAAATGTGTCTAATATTCCTTGTTTCCACCACACACACACACACACACACACACACACA
This sequence comes from Lates japonicus, assembly GCA_033238685.1. NCBI lineage: Eukaryota > Metazoa > Chordata > Actinopteri > Centropomidae > Lates > Lates japonicus. Next base: position 121,211 of record BRZM01001570.1, read on the forward strand.
CACACACACACACACACAACACACACACACACACAACCACAAACTACTTAGCTCCTTTGCACAAACTAAGAAATTGTGAATAATTACTTAAAAGTCTCACCTTATCTTTCATTTTCACCCCTACTGACAGGCATTTACTGAAGTTTCAGCTGCTCTTAAACTTTTGTACAACACTTTACCTTTAACAGTGCGATGCATAGTATTGTACAGTATGGGCTCTCAGACAATAATCAGCTGACTCACAGGACTCCTGCTACAGGCCCAATCCACCTCACATCCTCACCCTCCTCTCCTAGACACATATATCTAGACTCTCT
>BRZM01001571.1:0-17146 GCA_033238685.1 Lates japonicus
CCCCCCATCCAGCTTCAAAGCGGCAAATAACAACAACAACTGAAGGGGGGAGAAGATGAATGAGGATGAATGAATGCCCCCCAACCCCCCACCCCCCCCGATCCCCCCTTGCCAACCCCCGCTCCCCTCTGTCCTCCCTTCTATCCCTGACTGACTGCCTTGCTGCATGCCCTTCTCTGCTCCCGCCCTCCGTTTACCCCTGATTTTGCAGGCCTGTGTTATGACTGTGGCCGGTGTGTATTACACACATATCTGTTAGCGCCGCTCCTCCGTCGGGACGCCCATATAAAGGACTGTCATTTCCAAAGGTCAGGCGTGAGCCCTGCACACAAGTGTTGTCCCGACACTTGGTCTGGAAAAATAAAAACGGCTTGCTTGCCTGTCCGTGTCCTGTGTCTGTCTACGGTGGCTGTGACTCTTAGAGACCAGTGTCTCGGATGTCCTTTCCCTTTTCTCCTCCCTCCTCTCTTCTTTCCTTTGCTAGCTCCGCTGTTGTCGGGAAATCAAGATACCCAGCTTGTGTAAATTGGCAGCCAGGGAGGAAGTCATGGCTTGCTTTTTGGTGCGCCTATCTATTGGAAATGCCTGGAGATAAATGTGATACTGCAGTTTTTAATAGGCATTATTACACTCATTAGCACCATCGCTGGACCGAGTGCAAACAGTTCAAACATATCAGTTGATGTGTAACCTAGTGTGCTTCACCACAGGCGTGTTGAGCAAGGACATGACCCACTGCGTTGGTTTTTATTATACAGGTGCACATGGTTCGTGTGTGTGAGGCTTATGCTAAACAAAATATATTTATGAATCAGGCTGGGTGTGAGTAGCCAGCATATCTACATCTACTTCCTGACCATCCATAGTCATAGTTTCCAGATTAATGGGAAAGATGTGAGCCCAGTTCGGGTGACTCAGTCATCAGGCACTTACTCCCTATAAACCAGAGCACTATAATTTTTTTATTTTTTTTCATGCAGTCTTGCAGGAATTTTTGGTGAACTCCCAGAGTGGATTGTTTTCAACAGGATGATGATCTGATGCATGATTTCCACCCACGGAACACCTGTATGCCTTATGTGCCTGCCTGTTGGAGTTTTCCATTGACAAGTACTGATGCCAATGAGAAAGGTCAATCATAGACTATCGCTGATAAACCATGTTCTCTGTATTTCAATGATTTTTTTTCTTCACAGTACATTTGCAGGTCAACATTTTTCCCATACTATTTGTAATACCATGCACTCTGTATTCAGTCTGCTTCCTCCAGCACTTCACACTATTTAATATTGCTTTACATGGCCGTACCATTAGTTCAAATGGAAAATTCATATGTCTTGTTCACCATTGTTAATACATTTATGATTCAGCCTGATGTATTCTGTGTCTTTGGAAACAGATTTGCAATAACTCACCTGCTGTTCATTCAGTTAAATATTAGCACCTTCTTATTTCTGTATTTCTGAAAAATGTTGGATTTAAACTTAACAAGCAAAGACCCACCCAAAACCTTTCTGGGTGAGGCAATGGATTAAATATGTGGTTGAGTATTCCGACAACAGCATTAGTTGATGCTGCACACCTGTTTAGATGTTTTAGCACTGTGAAGAAACAGTACTGGTGTTATGTTACTATTAGCATTTAACTGTGTTCCTAAGCAGAAAATCAAAATGCACCTACACGCAGCATATTATTCTTGTAGCTTATACAGAGAATATCAAAATACCCAGCAGGAGCATTTGTAGGCCAAATGCTTCATATATCCCTTGACGACCCCAATGTTAAGTCATTATTTCACAACTGAAGCAAGGAGAAAACCAGTCCAGAGAAAGTGGAAGCTTGTTGGGGTGCCTCATTCTGGAACATGCTGTCATGCCACTGCCCATTTTCCTGTCCTGTGGTGTCTTGACGGAAGCCAGAGAGTACGAGAGTGAAACATGAACTAGTTTGCTGCAGTGGTAGCGGCTCCCTCTAACCCACATTTATTACCTCTAAAAATACAAAGTGGTTTTCTAAAAAGAGCCTGGCTCCTGTTCTGTCCAACTACGTCAGGTGAATTTGTAACACCATGGGTTATGACTCACTGACAAAACAGTTTTCCGCTGAATGTTTCAACTCCAACTGAACCCCTTGGTTTGTAGTGGCTGAACCCTGTGCTTTCCCCATATATGTACTGTCCAAATATCTGTGAATATGTGATGTGTTAAAAGTATGCAAATCAACCAACGGTCACTTGAGGTCAGCAGGCTCCATGGTGGTGTTGGTTAGGCTGCGTGCAATAGCATATGGCATGACTATGAGAACTGTTTGAAAGAACAGTGGAGAAAAAGGAACAGCTGTAATTGTTATTTTTTATACCATTGATATCTCTGAATGTAGGCTCCTCCATCATTTACACGAGGCTAAATGCAATTAAGTTCAGTGTCTGTAGAGTAATAGGGCTGCCCTGACCCATCCTTACACAACCGTTGGTAGACCAGCAGTAGGGTCTTCAGCCTCTGTTCTTGGAGCTTGAGCTCTGGTCTGCTGCCAAGAGGCCCCGTTATGTCACCCATTAAATGTCTTGACATCTTTTTCAAATTGGAAGCTGGGGTGGGGGGGGCTGTTTTTTCCTTCTTTCTGTCATGCATCTTTTAAGGAGCCATTTAATCTAAAAAAATGCAGCCTGGCTATGTCTTTAGTGATATTTATATTCGACAGTGTTTCTCATTTACATAAAGCCTAGCTAATCAGCTTTCACAACAACAGTGAGGTAATGTCTCGGCAGGTCTCTCAGTGAAGCACAATTAAAACATGTCCAATCCTATAAGAGGCAACCAATCGATAAAGTCTAGGAATGGCAGACTTTTTATGGAGAGTGTTTTGGCAAGGAGCAGTAAGGTTTTATTTGTTTTTCTTAAAGATTGTCCCCTTTTTTTAATGCACACGTGGCCTCATAGTAGTGGTTTAATGGTAGCCCTAATAAACGAGGAAGTAAAGCTGATAAGCCTCCATAGGCACGTTTCTCCGTGTGCCCGCACATGTGAGAATACTTTTATAACTTAGTCACTTCCACGCTGTGTGAATGTACTGTAAATCACTCAAACAACACTTGGGGAACTGTTGACTGTGTACGCTCAATTCAGTTTCCAGTTTAAATCTCAGCTGTTCGTCTGGATGGTTTGGAGATTTATGCAGGTAGTCATCATTAGGATGGTCTCATTTGAGCTCTGAGTCTCAGTGACACAGCACACTGACTCTCAGATCATTGAGTGTGTGGTTGACAGGGGAGGGGCATGTCTCGAGGTAAGCAAAGGCCTTTGGACATATTTATTTTTCTCCTGTGAGCCTTTTGACCAAACTCTCCTCGTCAATCTTCTGCTGTCAAAGAGGGCCAGAGGTGGGAGCTCCCATCTTTCACTCTCACAGGGGCCACTGTGTACATGCAGACCCCAGGGTCATGCCCTGGATGCTCCTTTGGTAAGTGTTGTGAAATCTGCACTGTACCTGTAGGGGAGAGGTGGTGGGAGTTGGTGTGTCTGTCTGCTCCCACATCACCAATGAGGCAGCAGCCATCGTTGTTGCCTTCTTAGTCATATACACTTGGTCTAGTAATGATTTTACAAGGGGGCAAATAAATAACAGTCATCCAACTCGCAGCAACTTCATAGCTACTTTAGTTCTCCAATCTCTCCTCATTTTAGCCCCTTGCTTCCTCTGAAAGATCAACTGACAGCTTGGAGGACTGACAGCTGAGGAGCAGATTTCACCTTCCACAAAAACCTTTACATGTAGCTTCAGGGAAGGTAGGTGGGGGGTAGAGGCAGCAAGGGGTGAAGAGAGCAAGAAAGAGAATAGAATGACCTCATCAAACCAAGTTTTTACATGTGTTCCCCCATCTGACACGCGTGTGTTTCTGATCTTACCATTTTTCTGGAAGAGGAGAATGTTTCCTGTTTGAGCAGACTGGCGGGTTCACCAAAGAGTCGGGGGGGTCGGGTTGCTCAGCCGACGTCTGGTTCTGTTGAAGCAGATTCCCCACATCTCCATCAAACAGCAGCTCTGTTTTGGCACGGCTCTGAAAACTGACCCTGGTGGTCACTTATGTCTGGGGGTCTCTGCGGAAGGATCGAGGCCGAAACACTCTCTTGTTCACCTCCAATTTGAAAGAGGTGGCGGTTGTGTCTCATAGCAGTCACTGCCAGTCTGAGGAACATGCTTGTTTTTGCGCCATTAATCTTATAGACAACATTTTGCTGCAGAAAAAAAATAATTAAAAAAATTCAATAGTAATTCTTGTAGCCTGGAACTAGACCTAAATCTTGAACATTTGCCAAATATTCAGCAGAATATTTGTTTATCCTCTCGTTTGTTTATATCTACTTCTCCCCGCTGAGGTATACTTTTTAATGGCATGCCCAAGCACACCTGGAGAATGTGCGCACAGATGTGCAGCAGTTCATGTACACTTGTGCATGTGTTTTCCTTCCTGTCAGGGTCTTTGATTGAACAGAGTAGCAGTGTGTTGAACAGGGTCGTCCCCTGACATGAGCAGTAAGCAATCTTGTGTTGATGTTCTTCCACCTGAAATGTGATATAGTAGATGAGAGAGAGAGCGAGAGAAAGAGAGAGAGAGAGAGTGTGTGTGTGTGTCTGCCCTGCCATGTCCAGACTGGTTCCTGTCTTGCTAATAAAAGAGATCTCTTTTTAGTTTTGGATACTGATCTCTCCACACAAGTTTAAAGATCTCATTCACGGTTCACACTGCATTTGCCCCTTAATGTCTCACAGCAGGCCCTCAGTCCCAGGCCGTGATTCATGGAGTGACAGGTCTGCCTCTGGCCGCCATAAGGGCCCAATCAGACAGGGTCCGCACGCACACACACACACTCTCTCTCTCTCTCTTTCTCTCGCTCTCTCTCTCATCTACTATATCACATTTCAGGTGGAAGAACATCAACACAAGATTGCTTACTGCTCATGTCAGGGGACGACCCTGTTCAACACACTGCTACTCTGTTCAATCAAAGACCCTGACAGGAAGGAAAACACATGCACAAGTGTACATGAACTGCTGCACATCTGTGCGCACATTCTCCAGGTGTGCTTGGGCATGCCATTAAAAAGTATACCTCAGCGGGGAGAAGTAGATATAAACAAACGAGAGGATAAACAAATATTCTGCTGAATATTTGGCAAATGTTCAAGATTTAGGTCTAGTTCCAGGCTACAAGAATTACTATTGAATTTTTTTAATTATTTTTTTTCTGCAGCAAAATGTTGTCTATAAGATTAATGGCGCAAAAACAAGCATGTTCCTCAGACTGGCAGTGACTGCTATGAGACACAACCGCCACCTCTTTCAAATTGGAGGTGAACAAGAGAGTGTTTCGGCCTCGATCCTTCCGCAGAGACCCCCAGACATAAGTGACCACCAGGGTCAGTTTTCAGAGCCGTGCCAAAACAGAGCTGCTGTTTGATGGAGATGTGGGGAATCTGCTTCAACAGAACCAGACGTCGGCTGAGCAACCCGACCCCCCCGACTCTTTGGTGAACCCGCCAGTCTGCTCAAACAGGAAACATTCTCCTCTTCCAGAAAAATGGTAAGATCAGAAACACACGCGTGTCAGATGGGGGAACACATGTAAAAACTTGGTTTGATGAGGTCATTCTATTCTCTTTCTTGCTCTCTTCACCCCTTGCTGCCTCTACCCCCCACCTACCTTCCCTGAAGCTACATGTAAAGGTTTTTGTGGAAGGTGAAATCTGCTCCTCAGCTGTCAGTCCTCCAAGCTGTCAGTTGATCTTTCAGAGGAAGCAAGGGGCTAAAATGAGGAGAGATTGGAGAACTAAAGTAGCTATGAAGTTGCTGCGAGTTGGATGACTGTTATTTATTTGCCCCCTTGTAAAATCATTACTAGACCAAGTGTATATGACTAAGAAGGCAACAACGATGGCTGCTGCCTCATTGGTGATGTGGGAGCAGACAGACACACCAACTCCCACCACCTCTCCCCTACAGGTACAGTGCAGATTTCACAACACTTACCAAAGGAGCATCCAGGGCATGACCCTGGGGTCTGCATGTACACAGTGGCCCCTGTGAGAGTGAAAGATGGGAGCTCCCACCTCTGGCCCTCTTTGACAGCAGAAGATTGACGAGGAGAGTTTGGTCAAAAGGCTCACAGGAGAAAAATAAATATGTCCAAAGGCCTTTGCTTACCTCGAGACATGCCCCTCCCCTGTCAACCACACACTCAATGATCTGAGAGTCAGTGTGCTGTGTCACTGAGACTCAGAGCTCAAATGAGACCATCCTAATGATGACTACCTGCATAAATCTCCAAACCATCCAGACGAACAGCTGAGATTTAAACTGGAAACTGAATTGAGCGTACACAGTCAACAGTTCCCCAAGTGTTGTTTGAGTGATTTACAGTACATTCACACAGCGTGGAAGTGACTAAGTTATAAAAGTATTCTCACATGTGCGGGCACACGGAGAAACGTGCCTATGGAGGCTTATCAGCTTTACTTCCTCGTTTATTAGGGCTACCATTAAACCACTACTATGAGGCCACGTGTGCATTAAAAAAAGGGGACAATCTTTAAGAAAAACAAATAAAACCTTACTGCTCCTTGCCAAAACACTCTCCATAAAAAGTCTGCCATTCCTAGACTTTATCGATTGGTTGCCTCTTATAGGATTGGACATGTTTTAATTGTGCTTCACTGAGAGACCTGCCGAGACATTACCTCACTGTTGTTGTGAAAGCTGATTAGCTAGGCTTTATGTAAATGAGAAACACTGTCGAATATAAATATCACTAAAGACATAGCCAGGCTGCATTTTTTTAGATTAAATGGCTCCTTAAAAGATGCATGACAGAAAGAAGGAAAAAACAGCCCCCCCACCCCAGCTTCCAATTTGAAAAAGATGTCAAGACATTTAATGGGTGACATAACGGGGCCTCTTGGCAGCAGACCAGAGCTCAAGCTCCAAGAACAGAGGCTGAAGACCCTACTGCTGGTCTACCAACGGTTGTGTAAGGATGGGTCAGGGCAGCCCTATTACTCTACAGACACTGAACTTAATTGCATTTAGCCTCGTGTAAATGATGGAGGAGCCTACATTCAGAGATATCAATGGTATAAAAAATAACAATTACAGCTGTTCCTTTTTCTCCACTGTTCTTTCAAACAGTTCTCATAGTCATGCCATATGCTATTGCACGCAGCCTAACCAACACCACCATGGAGCCTGCTGACCTCAAGTGACCGTTGGTTGATTTGCATACTTTTAACACATCACATATTCACAGATATTTGGACAGTACATATATGGGGAAAGCACAGGGTTCAGCCACTACAAACCAAGGGGTTCAGTTGGAGTTGAAACATTCAGCGGAAAACTGTTTTGTCAGTGAGTCATAACCCATGGTGTTACAAATTCACCTGACGTAGTTGGACAGAACAGGAGCCAGGCTCTTTTTAGAAAACCACTTTGTATTTTTAGAGGTAATAAATGTGGGTTAGAGGGAGCCGCTACCACTGCAGCAAACTAGTTCATGTTTCACTCTCGTACTCTCTGGCTTCCGTCAAGACACCACAGGACAGGAAAATGGGCAGTGGCATGACAGCATGTTCCAGAATGAGGCACCCCAACAAGCTTCCACTTTCTCTGGACTGGTTTTCTCCTTGCTTCAGTTGTGAAATAATGACTTAACATTGGGGTCGTCAAGGGATATATGAAGCATTTGGCCTACAAATGCTCCTGCTGGGTATTTTGATATTCTCTGTATAAGCTACAAGAATAATATGCTGCGTGTAGGTGCATTTTGATTTTCTGCTTAGGAACACAGTTAAATGCTAATAGTAACATAACACCAGTACTGTTTCTTCACAGTGCTAAAACATCTAAACAGGTGTGCAGCATCAACTAATGCTGTTGTCGGAATACTCAACCACATATTTAATCCATTGCCTCACCCAGAAAGGTTTTGGGTGGGTCTTTGCTTGTTAAGTTTAAATCCAACATTTTTCAGAAATACAGAAATAAGAAGGTGCTAATATTTAACTGAATGAACAGCAGGTGAGTTATTGCAAATCTGTTTCCAAAGACACAGAATACATCAGGCTGAATCATAAATGTATTAACAATGGTGAACAAGACATATGAATTTTCCATTTGAACTAATGGTACGGCCATGTAAAGCAATATTAAATAGTGTGAAGTGCTGGAGGAAGCAGACTGAATACAGAGTGCATGGTATTACAAATAGTATGGGAAAAATGTTGACCTGCAAATGTACTGTGAAGAAAAAAAATCATTGAAATACAGAGAACATGGTTTATCAGCGATAGTCTATGATTGACCTTTCTCATTGGCATCAGTACTTGTCAATGGAAAACTCCAACAGGCAGGCACATAAGGCATACAGGTGTTCCGTGGGTGGAAATCATGCATCAGATCATCATCCTGTTGAAAACAATCCACTCTGGGAGTTCACCAAAAATTCCTGCAAGACTGCATGAAAAAAAATAAAAAAATTATAGTGCTCTGGTTTATAGGGAGTAAGTGCCTGATGACTGAGTCACCCGAACTGGGCTCACATCTTTCCCATTAATCTGGAAACTATGACTATGGATGGTCAGGAAGTAGATGTAGATATGCTGGCTACTCACACCCAGCCTGATTCATAAATATATTTTGTTTAGCATAAGCCTCACACACACGAACCATGTGCACCTGTATAATAAAAACCAACGCAGTGGGTCATGTCCTTGCTCAACACGCCTGTGGTGAAGCACACTAGGTTACACATCAACTGATATGTTTGAACTGTTTGCACTCGGTCCAGCGATGGTGCTAATGAGTGTAATAATGCCTATTAAAAACTGCAGTATCACATTTATCTCCAGGCATTTCCAATAGATAGGCGCACCAAAAAGCAAGCCATGACTTCCTCCCTGGCTGCCAATTTACACAAGCTGGGTATCTTGATTTCCCGACAACAGCGGAGCTAGCAAAGGAAAGAAGAGAGGAGGGAGGAGAAAAGGGAAAGGACATCCGAGACACTGGTCTCTAAGAGTCACAGCCACCGTAGACAGACACAGGACACGGACAGGCAAGCAAGCCGTTTTTATTTTTCCAGACCAAGTGTCGGGACAACACTTGTGTGCAGGGCTCACGCCTGACCTTTGGAAATGACAGTCCTTTATATGGGCGTCCCGACGGAGGAGCGGCGCTAACAGATATGTGTGTAATACACACCGGCCACAGTCATAACACAGGCCTGCAAAATCAGGGGGTAAAAGCGGAGGCGGGGAGCAGAGAAGGGCATGCAGCAAGGCAGTCAGTCAGGGATAGAAGGGAGGAGGACAGAGGGAGGCGGGGAGGTTGGCAAGGGGGATCGGGGGTGAGGTTGGGGGCGTCATTCATCCTCATTCATCTTCCTCCCCATAAGTTCTTATTTATTGTTGCACTTTGAAGCTGGATGGGGGTGCAGTGGGACACAGACGTTTCAGTGAGGAAGGGTTGTGGTATGCATGCCATTCTCGTTGGGGTGTGAGAGAGACATGCTGGAGATACACACAAGGCTGCTCACTGGACCCTTCCCATGCTTAGCTGTTACCGCACCAACCACAGACAGCTTAAGGCCCCCCGCCACAGCTTACCAAACCACCCACCACCACCGCCCCCCCTTTATTCTGCTTCATAACATAACACATATTTCAGACCGAGACACGTTTTGGTTACTCAAGTCATCCTGATGTTTTGAGAACGCCTCCTCCACCAGCCCTCCAACCACAACTGCTGCCACTGCTCGCCTCTCGTGGCAGCATTTACTTCCCCGAGGGTGAGGCGAGATGATACCGGAGGCATGATGCTTGTCACTACAGGTATGATTGACTGGTTTCTTAAAACCTTAATTGCGAGATAAAACAAACAAAATGCGGATTTGGCAGTGAGCACTGTGACATGCTTTCAACTGTAGCCGTGGGTGATGAAATACAAGATTTACTGCACTTCAAAAATGATGGCCAACTAAGGACACTAAACAGGTGCCATTCATGACCCCCGCATCAGAAATAGATCCCTGTACAAACACAGACACCTACACACACACACACACACACACAGACAAACACAGACACACATACACTGAACGGTACGCTGGAACATTTGGGGGATACGCGTCACTCCCATTCCATGTCTCGACAATGCACATCCAGTGGTGTGGAATGTTTTTGATGAAGTGAATGATGAATATGTCGACTGTTGACTTCGGCGGTTTAAGACACAATATCACAGAGACCTACTGGACTGAAATGACAGACATACAGCAATAATAAGATGACCCTGTCTGCACCAGCTCAACATCCCGTCTGGTGAAGTAGACCGTGTCTTACTTAAGTCGACAAAACAACCCACAACCCATTATGCCTGTGTCCATGTGTCCATGTGTGTGTGTGTAGGGGAGGCCCTGTTTTAAAGCTGATTTGCTTGTCACTGTTTTGCAGGCACATCATCCCCTTATTCTGAAGCAACATCCACTCTCTCTCTCCCTCTCTCTCTCTCTCCTATCACCCCCGCTACCCAATTCATTCATCCCACTTCTGTCTGTCTGGCCCTCGTTTCAGAGCTTGAACACTGTGCCTAGCTAAGGTGTCTGGACAAGAGACATGCTGGAACACACACATGCACACAGAAATCACAGGGTGAAGTTAGGCGCCCCAGCTCTGCTGGAACACCATCTATTGCACTGCAAGGGGAGAAGAAATGCACTACTGTAACTCGTTACTGTAACTGAATGTGCATTTCTTCTTCTGAGTCGCATAAAAACAGTTAAACAGTAACATGTTACATTTATAGTATGTCACGTCTATGTTTTTCTTGAGTGATAATTAACATATGATACACAGGACTGCGGAAGGAGGACATCTAGCCTGCCTACAATACCAGAACACTCCCGCAAGAATCAGTTTCATCACAGTGAACACTGTGTTCCAAAAACAAACAGGAAAACAGACAAGAACTGCATGTTATTTAGGAGCAGGAGTGCAACGTGGAGTTTCATGTGACTGAATGAGGTGATGGGACTGACCGTCTGGAGAGTAAAGTCCACTTTTAAAGACAACCAAGACAGGTTTAGACTACTAGATTTCAGAGCAACAGACTAGAGCGACCCCCTCTGTTTCCCCCTCTCTTCCCCTTTTCAGTAAGCAGCTCCAGTGCTGGCCTTCTCCTATCTGGCCTGACATGGTAGCTTGTGACCCTGCGTGGTTGAGGAGGAGGCCAGATCAAAGGCAGAGGAGCAGCCTTGGAAAAACATTTGGGCTGGGAATGGACGGGATATCTGTCAGGAAGCCTTTCCCACTGGGCTCACTAGCGCTAGGGCCCAGGGATCGGGTTACCACCCAACAACGCCGACATGAAAGCGGGGACGACGCTAATCCGCAGACATGGGGCTCTCTGTCTGTCCTCCACTCGCACTCCACCATCACTACCAATAATGTATCCCTTCTTCCCCTCTGCTCCTCACCCTCCAAACCCCCGAGCACTTAGTATTTCTCTGTGTCACCCCCAAAACTACACCCCCAAAGCTTCTATGCACCAGCACCTCACCCTCCTCCCCAACCCTTCACCCCAAAAACACTCAAGCTTCATCACAGAGGATTAACAGGAAACCCTGACACAACCCATTGTTAAGGAGGCAGAGGGGGCTTGGGTGGTTTTGCTACTGGGGTTGTGATGCTTTTATAGAAGGAGGCTGGGGGGACTTGATGGCCTCAGCCTTCGTACAAACCACCCTGACGTACACACATAAGCACTTCCACAACTTCTCCTCCCTGTCGCATAGACAAGGCCTGGTGGCAGGCAGGAGTTGTTCGGTGGCAATGAGCAGGGTCTAAGAAAAGAAGGATGGAGGGAGAAAGAGGCTGGAGCAGGGGAGGGTGCATTTGAGTGGGATAAAGGGAGAGTTCAGGATGAGGATGGCATATATGTGTATGTGTGTGGCAGGAGGGGGGGTGTCAGTGCTGTAAATCTTGATGTCACTGACAGGAAGACTGTTGCGGACCATTACCATAAATCTGATAAACGCTAATTTGATGGGAGGCTGTATCTGTCTGGTCAGGGACCAGTCTAGACGGTCCTATTGAGGGGTCCTACAGAGTCGCCCTGTTTGTTTCCAGCACCATCTGGATGTGGCAGTAAGTGCCCGCTGCTATGGTTCACATACACACACACATACAGACACACAAACACAGAGTATACAAAGTGCACCATTCTCAAAGCCATCACAAAAGCTCTGACCTTTATATTGCCTGAACAATGACATGAATTTATTTTTTAATAGAGTGACAGTATATTAGTATATTCTATCCCTTCAGGCAAATCCTAGAGCACCAGGTTACTAATATCTCAAGGTGATTTGGTCAGCATTCCTATACAATGGAGGCCTTTAGTCAAGGTTCTGTCAATAAGTAAATACAGTAGGTTATACTTGAAAAGCACAACAGAGTGCAAAGTAGAATCTTGGGGTCAAACAAAACAATAGTTTGTGAAATCATTAGACTACAGATGGAGGATACTAGATAAGTACTTAATGGCCTCCTAATGCCATTAAACATTTTCTGGTTTTACCAGTGCAACTGCAATTTAGCAGGCTTGATCGACATTTTATTGATATCTCTGCCGTGCATATGTAGGTGAGTCTACTCTACCTCCTGTATCAAATAGGTGAACATAAAGGCAATGTATTTCAAATTTAAACTAGACAAAAAATGACTTGTATCTCCTATTTCTGTAACTGGCCCCAGTAAATGAAAACGTTACTGGCACCAGAGCCACCGATGCAAAGTACTAATCTGAAACCCCAAGAGTCACAGTCACACAAGTGGTCTAAACACACAAACTGCTAAAATCTCGTGGCTTAAACAGATGAATAAAGACTTTCATTTCCACAGTTTAAGGATTTTAATATTTCCTAGTTTAATCAGCTTTATTTTATTGTAGGCATGTACTGATTCATACTGGTTCCCTCAGGGACAGATTAATGAGTAAGAGGCCAGGCTGTCACTAGGAGCAACTATATCCCCCAACAAATGTGCAACACCTGAACTTGCCCTTTTGAAGGTTCCAAGAACTATCAGTAAGCCTCTCTCTCTCTCAAGCTTGCATTAAGAATTATGTTTGATCAAATCCAAAATCAAAGTTTCCCTTAATTTTTTACGCTCATTGTCCACAAGTGAAGTTTAAAAAATAGTCAAGATACATATGCCTCATGTTTAGTAGAACAAAAATAGATTTTCTTCTGAGTTATTGCCCTTTTATTGGAAAGAACATGTTCTCCCTCATGACAAGCAGGACAAGAGTTCACCTGAGGAGAACCTGGGACAGATCCAAGAGCTCTGGCGGGTTCAGCCAGCACTTCACGGGCTCCATGTTTGTCCCATTCAGAGGGGCCAGGAGTGGGCCACAGTGCAGACTGGGGTTGAACAGTGTTTCCCTATAGCTCATCACATACACTTTGTTTCTTTCAAATGTACAAATGTCCCCTCGTTAAAAAAAGTTCATAACCTCTGCGGTCCCTCCACCACCCCACCCCACATGTACACAATATTTAAATGTAAAATTTAGAAAAGGAGAAGAAAAGGAAGCAAAAGAAGGAGGGATAAATGTGTTTACAAAGTACAATATTAGTCACGCTGAGGGAGCTCGCCAATATGATGAGTAGAGGATGAAATAGGTTTGATGGGTAGGATATTGATAGGAGAAATATAATCCAAGCGGCAGATCCACTAGACATGCTGAGGGGCCTTAGGGGCCGCAGCTTTTTTCCCCGACACATTTATCTGTCTGGAGCCTACCTTGGGGCTACTATGTGTTTCACGACATTTACTGGAAAAGTACATTACGTAGAGAATGAGAGGGACAGCATTAAGGGGCCCACCCATGGGACTGTTTTCATGTTACCCTCTTTTTGTAAAAGAAAGCAAGAGGCTGAGGTGGTGGCAGGGCAGCTGCATTCACAGACAGAAGACACCTTTGCTCCACGGGACATCCGGAGGGTAGAGATAGAAATTTTTAGGCGGGGGGTTGAGAATGCAGGTGCCATTCAAATCTTGCGAACAGGAGGTGATTGGCTTGGCTGCGCCCAGCATCTGTGGCAGCAAAGCTTTCGTTTCCTGGCTGATGCAGATGTTTCCACTGAGGTCAAGCAGGCCCTGAGAGCAGTGTGAGCAAAGGGGTGGGAAACTTCCAGCCTATGAACATAAAGGTGCAGGTGGAGTGCTTGTCCCTCCAGATTATGAGCGCCTAGGCAATCTAATTTTGATGAAACCGTCTTAGAAATTTGTTCTTTCAAACAAGTGTGGAAGTTTCAGGCAAATTATTTCCATATTCTTCTAATTTGCCTGGAATAGCTGATGGGGATACCGGTGTCGTCTGTGTGAGGATCATTCTTCCTCCTCCTTCATTGTCCGTAGACATCAAAGTCATGAGAATCCTCTCTGATAGACCTAATGTATTAAAATGACTGGATTCGATATGATATTATATAATTCTTCATCTCTATATCTTTTTTTTGATAGTTCTGATTCTTCCAGTTGAAATTGTGCAGTGTCTTGCCAGATGGACTGTGTCTGTGTTCCAGTTGGGACAGATTCCACTTCACTGAATTTTGCAGAATCGTCTAAAATGCATGCATGCTATGGGGACAGCCTTGGCGTGCAGGTGAGGCGCTGGTGGTGCCTCATGGCGCCTCAAATATTTATTGTGACAGTGGGAAATATGCTCCGCAAACAAGTCTCTCGCCTGGGTGATCACTGAGGTGTAAGTGGTATCTTAACAGGTGAGCTGATCTCAGACCTGAACCTGGCTGGAGGCCCGCTGCCAGTGCTGAAGATCTGTGTTTTGGAAACAATCGCATGATTAAGGCGTGTGCTGAGGCCAGGTGCAACAAACTCTAGTGTGAGAGACAGCCATCATGAAGTTGTCGACAATCCGCGCCGTCATGCTCGGAGATCCGGCCGTCTTTAATGGTGTGACAATTTCATTGTCTGCTGAGAACGGTGCTCCGCTGACCGTTACTCGGGGTCGTGACGCCTCACAGGCTCACTCTGTTCTCTGTTGGCGTCACTGTTGGTAGTTCGCTGTTTCCGTGATGCGCTCGGGCTATCTCCTGTTCGGGCTGTGGAGACGGAGAAGTCTCCGGCAATGTGGTTTCCGTCGTAGACCGCCAGCTTTCTCCCGTCTCCCTGCGGCGTGTTCGCTGGTCGTGAGATCGTATCGATGGTCGCTGTGACCCCGCGCCTGCAGTCGCGATCCGCCAGGTCCAGTTCCTGTCAGTCTATTTCGTGAAACTTTCAATTCCCCATCGACGGATATCGGCTGCACCTGATATGGCGTTGATTGATCCACTCGAGATTTTTTGTCTCAAAGACACAAATAGTTGATGGGAGGGTCTTTCACGATAAATAACCGTTCTTAAACTGAAACTTTCCACGCACTGTTCGGGAAGGTGAGACCCTGGATGCTGTTTTTATCGAAATTGGTTGACAGATGTTTATCGATATGGTAACTCGTGTAAGTGGGACAGTCCTCCCATCACCGCCTATATCGCGGATGGGGCGCTTCGTTCTGCGCACTGTTCGGAGACTGACTTCAGGCGCTTACGCTAACCCGAAACAAGGGATTTTGCTGGCACATATATGTGCAGCAAATAATCGCACTGTTCCTGGTTATCGCGCGGTAAATCGACCTAGCCGCCCTCCGGCTCTGTTATTTATATCTGCCTCGTCCCGTGAACAAGGTATCGCTGTCGCCAATGGTCTGGCTGGCCTGCTGCACCGACCTCTTCTTTGCAAAGGGGTAACGCTCGACGATCGCCGGTGTTATGGCTATTCACGTGATGCGCACCGTGCGCGATCGTGGTGCATGGTAACGAGAATGGGCAAGACAGATAGTATCAGGAAAGAAAACCTGGGCTAACCTCGGCATGTCTGAATGAATCTGCCAGCAGTTGCTGTTCTGCTCCTGTCAACTCATCTACCGTCAAACTATCCTGTCTGCTCATCGTGGCGACTCGGCGTGACCTGACCAGCGCGACGCTGCCTCGCTGCCGCAGCCGCGCTCGCGCAAATTTTACGTTTTAATGTTGACCGCGTAATTGGTGGAGACCTGCGGAGATTATGGGCACGGTTTGTTAGCGTTTGAAAGGAGCGAAATCAGCAGCAATGAGCTGAGAGGCACTGTTCGGCCGGTCTGCATATTCCTGGCTGGTGGGACGAACGTAAGGCCCGTGAAACTGTTGACCTCGAAACCTCGCGGATCTGTCCAGGTCTCTGCAGGGTGATCGCATGTGAGGGCATATTTTTCGATAAGGGCGTAACGAAGAAAATCTGTTTTGTTCTGGCGGGGCTCATATCGTGCGCGAGCGCGTGAACGCAGCCGAGGCGTGAGGCTGATTTTAGATTTGGTGTCGACAATTAATGGCGGGCTTACTGATAGTTCTTGGAGACAACTCAAAGGGCGATCAGTGTTGCATTATTGAGTTATCAGTGCTCTGTCGGTGACCGCTCTCAGTAATCTGTCCTGAGAAACCAGTATGAGCGATACATGCTGATAAAATAAGCTGATTAAGCACAGAAATATTAAAATCGCTGAAGCTTCAATGAGTAGTCTTTATTCAGCATTTATGCAGAAATTCAGCAGTTTCGTATGTTTGGGTATATATGACTGCCAGCTCTGAACTGAATCAGTACTTCATCAGTATCATCGATAACCATTTTCATGCGGCCGACCACGAAATGGAATACAGTCGTACGTTCATTGGGCATTAACGCTTTATCGTTCGCCTGTTGATACGGGGAGGTAGTGAACTCACCTGTATGCGCGAGATATCGGTGTCGATCAAACGCTGATGCGATTGCTATTAAAACCGAAATGTTTAATGGGGCCGTTGGTGCTGTCATCATCTCTCCTGCTCGGTGTGTTCCTGAGCTTCATGGCGACTTGGTCTGCTTGCGCTCTGTTGTTCTTTTCGTATAGCCACTATTGCTGACGGAGACCTTATTCAAAGGCCTCCGTGCTCAGGAATGCTGACCAAATCACTGCCGAATTATTAATGACCTGGTGGCACCGTTGCCTGTTCGCTCGGCT